>JAECWS010000122.1:0-225641 GCA_018150905.1 Drosophila ambigua
ACTTTGTTATTGGACCAGCAGTGGGTGAACAAACTATTGCCACCTGACAAAGTGACCAAGCTGGAGGTTCATGTGGGTCTATGATGGACGCTGGAATGATGGTTGCACGAAATATTTCGCACCATCCCGATTCGTCAACCTTTTCTTATTCCTTCTTTTTCTTCAAACTTATCTTTCCGCCATTACTGGGGCACACTCCCGTTGTTCCGGTTAGGATTTCCGATCAGGCAAATGGAGAGAGATGCTTCAAGGAGGGGAAAGAGAGGTTAGTGGGCATACCCCATACTCATTAAGCCGTGTGTCTGCTATCGCCGGATGGAAACGTGGTACCAAACTACGCTCTACCGCGAAATAGTGTGATCGCCGGTAGCTGCGAGTATGGATGGTGTCCTGTGTCGTATATGTATTGAGTAAATGTAGCACACGGAAAAGGCCAGCATACGTATCGATAGAGATACACCCCATTATTGGTTTTATGTTCTTTGGGGCATGGTCCTAGCAGTTATTTGAAGTTTTTTTTATTTATTTTATTTATAAATTTTTTAGCTATTTTCTTTTTTTTGTGGTGTTATATTTTTAGGTATTTTATTTATTTTCTTTATATTTATTTATTTATTATTATTATTATTCTATACTTATTTATATACATACCAAGCTCTTTTTCGTTGCTTTACATATTTATATTTTTGTTTGATAAGTTCAAGTTAGTAGTTTTTGCTAGAAAATAGTTAGGGGAAAGTAGGAGTCTGCAATATTCCTAGGAAAGAATGCCCGTATTTGGCAGCTGCGAGAATTTAGCAAACGAAGAAGTTCAAACCAGAGAGTGTCTGATTTGCCAGTCTCAGGTCGAATTTGTGGCTCAACTTCTCACTACTTCTTGTGGTCACTGCTTTCATAGGGCCTGCTTCAGTGCTAGAGTAGGCATCAAGAAGGTTTGTCCCGTGTGCAAAAGGTCCTTGCAGACCTCGACGTCGAGTCTTATAGACGACACAGTTGGTAACACCTCCGAAAACCTAGAAGAGACAAATATGCCGGAAACAAGAAGGAGAGCCAATTTGGCTACGCCACAGGGAGCGTCACCTTCTGGTTCGGCCAATCCCCCACAAAGTAGGGAAGCTGGTCCACAGGTGGTAGTAACGGCCCCGACTAGTAGTGATCTGCAGAGAACCATAGCCGAGGCCATGGCTGCTGCATCCGTTCGCCAATCTGAAATGTTGGCTCAAGCCTCGTTGAGGCAAACGGAGATGTTAAGCCAGGCAATCGCGACTGGGTTTCAAGGGATTCTCACCTCTCTCACGGGTCAATTGGCCAATGCGGCGTATCTTTCCCCTAGGGATCCCCAAGCCGAAGAAACCGCGGTACCACGGCTAACACCGTTGCCTTCACAGGGACTCGAGTCAGGCAGCCGAAGCTCGGCCATGAGTGTGGACATTCGACCAGAGCGGGTTAGCCAGATTTTGCTTAATTGGAAGCTTAGGTTCTCTGGGCGGGCTGGAATATCTGTCGATGATTTCATTTATCGGGTAGAGGCACTCACTGCCCAAACATTAGACGGAAATTTCGAACTGCTTTCGAGATACGTCAGCAATCTTTTTGATGGAAGTGCCAGTGACTGGTATTGGCGCTACCATAAGAGTGTAAGGACGATCAGTTGGGTCGACCTCAAAGCTGCATTGTTGATACAGTTTAAGGATGAGAAGACAGACGTCTACATTCGAGCTGCAATAGACCGAAGGAAACAGAAGGAGAACGAATCTTTTGATGTGTTCTATGAAGCTATTGTCCGATTGGCAGATACGTTGTCAACGCCCTTGCTAGAATCGTCCCTGATGGAGTCACTCCGGTCCAATTTATTGCCGGAGATTCAACACGAGCTCCTGTACGAAAAGATATTTAGTATTGCACAGTTAAGGCACTTGGTGAAGACCCGAGAGTTGTTCATGCAAACGGTTGGCAAAGATTCGGTGACTAGGCCTCGTCCAGCACCAAGACGGTTAGTTCACGCTGTGGAAAGCCCAGTGCAAGATGAGTCGGAGGAAAGTGATCTGGAAATAGCAGCTTTTAATTTAGTTTGTTGGAATTGCCGGGGTAATGGTCATCGCTATCAGGATTGTGTAGCAGAGCGACGGGTGTTTTGCTATGGTTGTGGTCTTCCAGACACCTACAAGCCGTCGTGCCAAAATTGCCAGGCCCCAAAAAACACCCAAGGGCGTGCAAAGCGACGAACACCGAGGAGTTTCAGTAGAGGCTACCACGCAGTCCCCAAAAGAATCCAACGGGCAAATAGATAATATAATAGATAGTAATGTACGCGTAGATAATAAGGAAATACCACGGGCAGTTCATGAAGGATCCAACCGAGAGAGGCGAGCTAAACTGCGCCGGGACGAATTTGTTAAAAATCAAAGGCTAGAGAGAAAAGCCATAATAACTTCAATAATATCAGATGATCTAAGACCATATGCAGAGGTCACCTTGTTAGACAGGAAGCTAGTTGGTTTGATGGATACAGGGGCATCCATTAGTTGTATTGGCGGAGCGTTGGCCAGGGAGCTGCTTCAAAGTCAAATTCAGTTTAAGCCAATGGCGTCGACAGTTCAGACCGCAGGAGGGCAGGCTCAGGATGTGGTTGGGAAGCTAAAAACGGAAGTAGACTATAAAGGTGTGACCAGGGTGATAACTTTATATCTAGTTCCAACCCTAACGCAACCTCTGTACTTGGGTATCAACTTTTGGACCGACTTTGGGCTATTGCCTATCGGTTTGCATCAACAAAAAGGGCCTAGTGACACAAGAAACAATTGTGACGAGGTGAGCAAGCCAGACGAACAACGTTCGTTATCGGAGGGGCAACGAGAACAACTGAATAAAGTTATACAGTGTTTTCCGTCTTTCGCGAAAAAGGGCTTAGGGAAGACCACCTTGTTGTCCCACACCATAGATGTAGGAGAGGCAAGGCCCGTTAAGCAACGCCACTATCCAGTGTCCCCAGCTATCGAGAAATTGATGTATGAAGAGGTAGATCGTATGCTTGCGCTAGGGGTCATCGAAGAATCCAACAGTGCGTGGTCCTGTCCGGTAGTACTTGTCCGGAAGCCGGGAAAAGTTCGTCTTTGTATAGACAGTCGCAAGGTGAACGAGGTAACGCGGAAAGACGCTTATCCAATGCCAATCATAGATGGGATACTAAGCCGGTTGCCCAAGGCAGAATATATCACCAGCCTAGATCTCAAAGATGCCTACTGGCAGATACCGCTGGAAGAAGGGTCTAGGGACAAAACAGCGTTCACGGTGCCTGGACGAGCGCTGTACCAATTCAAAGTTATGCCATTTGGGCTAACCAATGCGCCATCTACTATGTCAAAACTGATGGACCGCATCATCCCAGCACATCTTCGAAATGAAGTTTTTATATACTTGGATGACCTGCTTATAGTGTCAGACACCCTAGAAAGACATCTGAGCGTGCTAAAGGTATTAGCCGAGAAGTTGTCGGAAGCAGGGCTGACCTTGAACATACAGAAGAGCAAGTTCTGTGTGCCAGAAGTCCATTACCTGGGGCATATTGTGGGCCACGGGACTATAGGGATGGATCTGGACAAGATAGAGGCGATTAAGGAATATCCAGCTCCGAAGTCGATAAAGCAAGTGCGTTGATTCTTGGGTATGACGGGATGGTACCACAAATTTATAAAGAATTTTGCCGCCATTGCGTCTCCACTGACGGACACCTTAAAACAGAAGCGCCAGTTCATTTGGTCCGATGAGGCAGAGGCAGCATTCACCGCTTTGAAGAATGCTATGTGTGAAGCGCCCGTCTTACACACCCCGAATTTTGAAAAGCCATTCTATATCCATTGCGACGCCAGTCATACAGGTGTAGGAGGGGTGCTGATGCAGGTCAACGACGAGGGCGATGAAGTACCCATTGCATTCATGTCGCGCAAACTAAATAAGTGTCAACGTGCTTATTCGGTGACAGAAAAGGAATGTTTGGCCGCTATTCTAAGTATTAAGAAATTTCGCGCATATGTGGAAGGACATCAGTTTACGGTGATAACCGACCATGCTTCTTTGAAGTGGCTGATGTCCCAATCAGATTTGAGTAGCAGATTGGCCCGATGGGCCTTAAAGCTTCAGGGGTATTCTTTTAGTATTAGCCACCGAAAAGGTTCTCGAAACATTGTTCCAGACGCCTTGTCGCGGGTCTTTTCCCCAGATCTGGCAGCAATCGAACCCGGAGAAAAGATCGAGTTAGAGTCAGAACACTTTAATTCGTCGGAGTACGTTGCTCTTCGGGCTAAAGTCGCCGGTAACCAAGCTCAAATGCCCGACGTAAAGGTGATAGGCAACCACATATATCGTCGCACCGAGCACGTCACAGGCGAAAGGGTAGCAGACGAATTGTGTTGGAAACTTTGGGTGCCCAAAGGTCTCGTAAATACGGCCTTAAAGATGGCTCACGAGCACCCGTTATCTGCGCACGGAGGCATAAATAAAACGCTTGAAAAGATTCGGCGCCACTATTATTGGCCGACGTTGCTAAAGGATGTTAAGGATTTCATTAACGGGTGTGAAATCTGTAAGTGCACTAAGTACCCAAATAGACCATTAAGACCACCTCTGGCGAAAACAGGAGAAACCGAGCGTCTCTTTCAGAAGCTTTACGTAGACTTCCTAGGACCTTATCCTAGAAGTCGCAGTGGGAATATAGGAATATTTGTGGTGTTGGATCATTTTTCCAAATTTCCCTTTATTAAACCAGTTAAAAAGTTTACCGCGGATGCCATTATACCATTTCTTGAGGAACAACTGTTTCACTGTTTTGGAGTGCCTGAAAAGCTAGTCTCGGACAACGGCGTCCAGTTTAAATCCCATGCTTTTAACGCTTTACTGCAGAAATATGGCATACAGCACGCGTACACGGCAGTTTATGCACCGCAGGCAAACGCCTCCGAGCGAGTGAACCGATCAGTTCTGGCAGCTATCAAAGCCTATATAAATACTGATCAAGCTAACTGGGATGAACAGCTCAGCAGTATAGCTTGTGCGTTAAGATCTGCGGTGCACAGTGCAGTAAAGGCGAGTCCGTATCAGCTTGCCTTTGGGCAACAGATGGTTACGAATGGTACCACATATCAGCTGTTACGGCAGCTGGAGTTGTTAGAAGATCGCTGGGTGCAGTTTTCGCGGGACGACTCGTTCGACCTGATGCGTAGCACGGCAAAAGATGCGATGAGGGCTCAGCACGAGCGGAATGAAAGGACGTACAATCTGCGAAGTAGAGATGTTTCTTTCACTGTTGGCCAGGAAGTATATCGGCGGAATTTTCAACAAAGCAATTTCGTGAAAGGGTTTAATGCTAAGTTGGCTCCAACTTTTGTGAAGTCTCGGGTAAGGCGAAGATTGGGTCAAGCCTACTACGAGTTAGAAGACTTGCAGGGACGTTTGATCGGAAAATTTCATGCAAAAGACATCAAACAGTAGACTCCAAGGATAGTGGTTGATCGCTCCAAGCTGGAATCACCCTTTTGTGCTGTTGGCCCCAAAGTGCGATTTTGGTAGGGGGGATTTGAAGTGGCTTGTAGCGTTAAAGAATATCTGGATTCCACCCGAAAGCAGGCTACGTAACTTTTTTTAATGTATCTTAGGATGGTGGGAAAGAGAACATTTTTGGCTCAAGAGCAGCAGACCACCGACGAAACAGTAAGGCGAAAGACCCTTCGGTTTCGGATTGGGAAGCGTGGGTTGCTTGGCGTTGGTCGAGAGTTGCTCGGTCTGTCGAGTCTTACCAACGGAGTGAACTAGACGCGAAAGTGTACGACGGCGAAAATAACAAGTGCAGACCTAAACAGTTATACATATATATCGCGGTCGAGCAGGAAAAAATAAAAGTGTGTTTGTGCCAGCTCTCGAGGACCACCGTTATAGGCCGAAAGGGCAAGTTCCGGATAATCCGCTGATTAGCGTGTTGCACAGGGGTGAGTCGAGGGCTACCAAGCGGGCGGTGTAGGTGCATATGGGCCTGTTATTGTATGTATGTATATGCTCATGCAGGTGCCGAGGCCGCCAGCGCCAAACGGACGAGTCAAGACGTCAGACTGACCAGAAGCTGTGGATGCAGCATTCCGTTTATCGGGCGTACTCCTCCTACGCATAGACGCTGTTGTTGTTGCTAGCCATCAGCAGGCCAAGAAGGAGGTGGAGCGGAAGAAGCCGCGGAAGCGAGCAGGGCCCGCGCGCTATGGGGAGGGGGCACAACTAACGCCATTATTCCACCAAACTATATATAAAAAAAACCAATTTTTTTGTAGTATTTAAGTATTAACATACATATCTGTTCATAGTTATAGGTAGTTAAAATTTTTTTTTGTAATCTTTTTTTTTTTTGCTTATATATTCATAGTGCATAAGTAGTCATAAGTAGTACCAAGGTAGAGTAGGGAGAAGGATAGAAGAGTAACTTCTCGCAGAGTGCATCGGCCGCGAGAGCGCTGACGTAGATCGCCCTGGAAGTAGCGGGATCAGCGGGAGAGCAAAAATTTGCCCGCGCAAATAGGCAGATGCACGCCTAAAACGGAGAAGCGACACAAGGAACGCGCCGGTAGCCGACACCTATCTCTGTAGGGCATTGGTACGGTGGCTAATGGGGGAGACCCGGGTATGCCAATTTTAGGCTGGGTTTGACTTTGCTCCATGGTTTTTTTCTTCTATTCTCAATTTCAGCGAACCCGCAATACCCGAGGAAAGCGCTTTCGCCGAAGTATTGGAATGGGTGAGTCAAAAAAATATTAAAGATTAAATTATTAGTGCCCAAGCCAGGTCCCATAAGTCCACCCTTACCCCCAATGACCGTACAGGGTACTAGGTAGAGGAGGAACCCAGAGAGAAAAATAAACAATTCTCTTATACGGTATACGACCGAACCGATCGAGAGCGGCCTTCTGTCTCGCTCGGCGTTACGAAGCTTATGCTTGCACCGTGGTGCCGGTCAGCGGCGAACATGCGTCGAAATTTTGAAGTACGCCAGTAGGTTTATGTTTTGGTTTTGCTTGCGGGGAGGGGAATTAAATCTCTTTTAATTGCCAGCGCATGCAAAGCGTTTGGTTACGTTTGGTTATAAGATAAAAAAAAAAATGTTTAGCCCTAAGAGATCTTCATTAAATTTATTTGTTGGTTGTTTGTAAAATTATGATTTGTTAGTATTTTAGTATGCGGGGACCATGCCGGGAAGATAAGGGTAGTAATGGGAATGTTTAGGAGGCTGTGAAGGCTTTCTATAAGGGATCACCGGACGAGACGGGAGTGGTGATCATGGTAGGGTGGGCATACGGGGTCAAAACTTCATCGTGACCCGAGTCTGTATGCATCCGTGTGTTTGTACCCAATATATCTCTTGCACGTGAATTTTTTAATAGAGTGACTGTATCGGTGTGAATGTTGTTGGAGTAGAGCCGTGTCCCGTCCGATTTTTAGGGATAACCCCCCCATTTCTTGCCGATGAGACAAGCACGTGCCCGGACGGGAACCGAACCACCACCTGCTCAGCCTCGAGATGTATCCAATATGCTACACTCTCGTGCAGTTGGTCGGTAAGTCAGTCGGCGCTTAAAAGTATGCAACAATAAATGGCTGTAGCATGTACATTTGTCTGCGCCTGCAACCACCAAGCCTGATGCACTGTTTGGATCACCGAAAAACCACCCCAATTTCCCTCCAAATGGTCAGTGGACATTCGTCGTCTCCGTCTTCATCTAAAGAGTAATCTGTTTTTAGAGTCCAATGCCTCTGGTTTTGTCTAATGTGAAATGGCAGCAAATCGTATTGCAATACAATACGAATAGGAATTAAAGTGGTTGCAACCAGAAGCATTTAAATTTAAATTCTTTCTAGTGTGAATTTTATGCAAGAGAGAGACTACAGCCCTACTTGTTAAGAAAATATCCATTCGATTATTCTACCAATTAAGGATGTGAAAGCAAACTCGACCAATGCCTGTGACAGCACGGGAATAAATTTCGCAAACAATATATATGTATGGATAGTAATGGCTTTTTTTTTAGAAACGCTGAGCTCTAATGCAAATTCAAAGAAAAAATTATGGGATGAACAACAAAAACAAGACTCTGAGACTAGATATGAATTGGCTTTTTAAAAACTGTCTGAAAGGGAGAGAGAGGGAAAAATAGAAAACTGTCTGTAAAAGATTGTCTGTCCATATGTCAGTCTGTCTGTAGATTACTGTGTGTGTGGGATTTGGCGGGTATAAAATTTGCTTGATTGGCCTACTGTCATGAGTGCTGACATGTGTTTTTAATTCACAAGTGAAATCAAGAAACAACAAAAATATACAAGTATTTGCAGGGCACTCGATGCGGATAGTCAGTCAAAAGAGAAAGATCAATTTAATCGAAAACTATGTAAAAACTATTCCAACTATCGGGAGGCCATAAAGAGTAGTGGAAATGGGTAAAAAAGGGGTAGTGGCAATGTGTAAAAAGTGTATTGGCTATATAAATAAATAAATTACTAAAAGTAGCTGGCTGCCACCTGGTCAATAAATATGAATAAATTAATCATGCATGTGACTTAAAGATTTTATCGAGGGCTTGGCAACATTTTTGGCTATCACTAGTTCCATGGGGAGATGGGTCAAGAAGGTGGGGACTTAATAATATTTACAATTTGACCATGGAACAGCACAACAAAACTAAAATCAAATACAAATTTAAAAAAAGGACAATAAAACAAAAACTACACTACAGGGACAAAAGGAGGATAGTAAGGAGAAGGAAAAGGTAAGAGATAAATAAGGGGAGGGATGTGCATGCCTACAATTGCATTTGAAATGGCAATTGGGAATAAATTCCAATTGGACGACTGGCAAGAGGAAGAGTAGTGGCACAATTGTAATTGGCAAATGTAAACAGTCTGTCCCGATGCAATATGTACACTGATAAAAAAAAGGCATAGTAAAAATAACTACAATCATATTTGAATTTAAAATGCGATTTTTAAATACAAACATAGTTAAATTAAATATAATTCAATTTGATTCAAATATAATTGTATTAAAATGCCTTTTTTAATACGGTCATATTTAATCTAAATACAAAACACTTCAAAATAACTATAATATATTAAATTTGTAGTTTAATATGTTTCATATTTAAATTGAATATTATTTTGACTTTATTTCAAAATTTTTGTTTTAAAATCAAAAGGAAAAACTTTTTATTTTAAATGTTCCATATTAAATGAAATCAAATATTTTTTGTATTTATTTTAACTATGTTTATATTATTTTTTTATGTCCCTCGAATTCCCAACCGGTTCTAGCTGCTGCCGCCTTGAATACACAGTAAAATTATCTTAGCGCAGGGGCATAATCACAACCAATGCAGTTCTACTCATGTTGCAATTATTTATAGTTGAAAACTTTAACCAATTCACAGTGTGAATTTCACACCATGTAGTCCATGTAGTGAAATGTGGTCCGCGTATGCAAAATAATAACCAATTAGTTAAAAATGAATATAAATACTAATATGAAACATATTAGATTTAAATATTAAACATATGAAATATAAATATGAAGCATATTAACATTAAATATGAAACATATTAAATTTTAATATGAAACACATTAAATTTAAATATGAAACATATTCGATTTAAATATGAAACATATTCGATTTAAATATGAAATATATTAAATTTAAATATGAAATATATTAAATTTAAATATTTCTATATTAATATCAAAATTTAAAAGAAAAATATTTAATTTTAATACAACCACTCTTGGATGAAAATCAATGGCATAAATATTAAAATCTAAGTGAAAATATTAAAATTTCAGGGCTTTTTTCTATCGGTGTAGGCATAACAAGCATCCAGTAGTGGCTTGTAAAAAAACAAATTAAAAGATTACAAAAAGAAACACAGATACATGCAATTACCTACGATCAGACGAGACGGCAAGGTACGTACAATCATAAAATACATAAACACAACAGTTTTCCTTATAATTAATCTGTTTATTTAATAACTAACAGGAGGACGAGCAACAACAAAGCACCGGCAGGCATGAGTGGAGGCAATGCAAAAATTACATTGTCCCGTCATACCGGCCGGCTCCGTCATCCTCCTGTAACCACACCATGCCGCCGCTGCTGGTACTTTTTATGGGCGTCTCAATTGTAGTGGCATGTTGGATGGGAAACGCCGTCGTCGTCAATGTATATTAGTGGGCTCCAGCCCTGACGAACTATTGCCAGAATATCGAACCCAGAGTACGAGTATGTGCGGTCAATCGCTTTAATTAACTTGTCTAATAGTTTCGCTTACTTCTAAACTGTGCATTTTCCAGCTGCCCAAAGCATAACTACACTCCGGCCATCGGTTCTGGTGCCGAGCGAGGACTGCCTGCCATGCATCGCTGTTGCTGCCACAGACAATCAGGCAGCAAAGTGCGGGGGGATGCCGTGCGGCATGCGTGCCAGTTGCCAGCTGCTCCGAGGCGCTTGTGCGCACCTATATGAAGCGGTTCGGCTACGACTGCGATGGAGACAGGCTGATTGGGTGTCGGGATCACGTAATGTTGCACCTGAACGGACCCACGGGCTGCCGCATGGGAAAGCCCCTATCCGCTCTGGCCGAGCGACGAATGAATAAGTGTTTTGCCAAAAAAGACATTCAGTAGAATGGGTTCCATGAGTGTATTTATTAACGTGAAGTGGGTGGTAAAATGATGAAAGGGGAGCCATGCATTCAGTTGATTAGATGAGAGCAATTCAAGGGGTTCCATGTGGTCATCGTGGGTACATGGTCCATCTTGGGTCGCCAGTACAGGGTCAGCATGAACAGAGCCACGAATTCATAGAACAATAGCAGAGCCGCGTACTTGTCATCGGCGAGCTCGGCCTCGGTGCTTCTGCCGCCCATGATGCACTGCACATGATACCGTTCGTTCTCTTTCGTAGTGACCAGACGTGTTTTTGTTTTGCGCTCCGCATTTTCCTTTTGTTTAACTTAAACAGCCGGTGTTTTTTATCTATAATTTAACTTTCTAACTAATTTACACTAAAATCAACCTTTACCGCGGGTGCATGCCTAATAATTGTGTAAAAACACAACTTATTTAATTAATTTTGTGCGTCGGTTATTCGTGTGTTTGTGTTGTTGCTTTTCGTAAGTACGCCCTCTCATTACATTTAGCCGCTCTTTTGTCGTAGTTACTGCCGTCTATCACTCTCTCTATCACCTACCTCTCAATAACTGTTCTTTCGCTCTCGCTCTTGTAACTTTTTGTGCAGTAACGCTCTCTCTTATAAGCTGTTGCTGCAACCACTCTCCTCTCTCATCTTTTATTGATTTCGCTTTAAGCATTGCTCTAAGCATTTGCTCTGCACAGTGGTCTGATTGCTATTTGTTTTGAACTTTTTTTCCAAAGTAAAAAAAATAAAAGACATAAATATGGAATATTCTGTTGTCTGTGCCAAAAAAACCTGCAAGAAGCAGATCACCCATGACCAGCCCAATATCCCCTGCTGGCTTTGCGATAGCGTAGTGCACGCAAAATGTGTAGGGATCTCGGGCCGTGTAGGAGACGCCATTTCACAAAAAAACAGCCTGCATTATAGTTGTGAGGAATGCCGTGCTGTGGAAAACGACATGCGTTCGTTCATGAGGCAGACGCGGAGTGGCTTCAAAGAGCTGATCGTAGGCTTTAAACAGCAATATGATCGGCTCTTGGCCATGGACACTCAGTTCAGCAGTTTACAGCTGCTGGCTGAGTCTCCGAGGCGCAAGAAGTCTACTCCGCGGGACTTGCAAGTGCCGACTGCCTCATGTCCGCCGGCATCTGAAAAACTTTCTCCGACCACCCCCTTAGTGCAGCAGTCGATTACGTTTGCTACTCCAAGGGCAACGATCGCTGCTGGTGATGCAGATTCGGGAGCCGAATGCGTCACTTCGGAGAGTATGCAGTTAGAAATGTCTGTAGAGTCCGTGTCCATCGAGTCCGCACCCTTAACTATCCCCTCAGCTTCGCTTCCACCAGCTAATAGATGTCCAGGACCACCGGATACTGACATCACAGGTACTAGGCCTTTGGTGCCAAAACCACTGGTAGGAGTCCCACCGAAGCGACAAGTTTTTGTCTCGCGGCTAGCCCCTGACCTCACATCCCATGATGTGACCGCTTTTATACAAAGAAAAATAAAAGCCGTCGGCTTAAAGGTGGAAAAATTTAACTTTTCTTACGCCAGCGAGATATCTTCCTTCAAGATAAGCGTCTCCCCAACTCAATTTGAAACCATTTGTTCCGCCAAGTTTTGGCCAGAGCATTTGGTGGTTAAAGAGTTTAAGGTTAACAAAAAGAATAGGCCCCCCATTACTCTTCCTAGCATTCAGACCAGTGCTCCATCTCCATCTCCTAGAGGCTTGCGTAGTAAGCTCAGCACTCTTTTCCTTGAGAGTCTCGCATTCTCATCCCACGTTATTGTGTTCACCGAGACCTGGTTAAAGCCGGACATCCTTAGTTCCGAAGTTTTGGCAGGTCGGTACACAATTTTTAGAAATGACCGTTTGTCTCGACGGGGAGGTGGGGTCCTTATTGCAGTGGACTCAAACTTCACGTCGGAACATTTCATGGTCCAGGTTCAACAAGACCTGGAATTCCTGTGCGTAAAACTGATTCTCCCAGGCTTTTCCATCTTCATTACTTGCTCGTATATTCCACCTTCCTCGGATAACTTAATATACGAGCATCACCTGTCCGCTTTAAAAACTGTTTCTTCCTCGCTATCAGATAAAGACCATATGATAGTACTTGGTGATTTCAATTTGCCAGGTACTGTTTGGTCATCGGTAAACGAGTCTAATAACCTTGTGCCCATGTCACGACATGACTTTATTGACGGCTTGCTAGACCTATCCCTGTCTCAAGTCAACCATGTGAAAAATTCCTTGGGTCGATGGCTTGATCTGTGCTTTGTCTCGGATCCGACCATAGCGTTGTTAACCCGAGCCCTTCCGCTCAGTATACCTGAAGACTCCTACCATCCTACATTCGAAGTGTCAGTCGATATTGGCCCTACTGTATTGGATCGAATGGGTAGGCTATCTGAACGTGTCCGCTGCTTTCGTAAAGCCGAGTTTACGAAGCTTAATAACCTTATTAGGGATTTTGATTGGTCCGCTCTGTATTTGTGCACTGACGTTATGAAAGGCACAAACATTTTTTACAATGTACTTGACACATTTTTTGATTCTTGTGTCCCACTTTCTTGTCCGGTTAGATCTGGAAAGCCTCCTTGGTTTACCAAAGAGTTATCCAGTCTAAAAAATTTAAAATCAAGACTTTATAAAAAATTTCGAGAAGTTGGTTCTCCCTCTTCTCTTTCTCACTATGTAATAGCTCGGTCAAATTTCTCCGTTCTTAACGCTCAATGCTATAAAAACTACCTATCTCGATGCAGGATACGATTTTCACAGGACCCTAAACAGTTTTACAGCTTCGTAAATAGTAAGCGTAGAACGTCCGCACATCCATCCTCGTTATCTTTTCTCAATATGTCAGCAAACAATGATCAGGCAATTGCCGATCTTTTTGCCAAATTTTTCCAAACAACCTATTCTCATGAAAGCTACTCTGGTCAACCGTATCCATACAGTTTACCAAGTCGAATGGCATCTTCAGCCCCTTGTTAAATGAAAGCTCACTGCTTCATTATCTTCGACTAGTTAAGCCGGTGTTTTCACCAGGTCCCGACGGAGTTCCCGGCTGTGTACTTAGGTACTGTGCCGATGCTCTGTGTGGACCCTTGCTTAAACTATTCACCCTATCCATTAACTCTTCATGCTTCCCCCCCATCTGGAAGGAATCTTTTATTATTCCGCTCCATAAGAAAGCCAGCAAGTCTGATGCAAATAATTATAGAGGTATATCTAAGTTATCCGCTATACCTAAAATGTTTGAAAAAATTTTAACTCCGCACTTGCAACATCTCTGCAAATCACTTATATCTCCGTCCCAGCACGGATTTATAAGGCGACAATCAACAACCACGAATTTATTAGAGTTTACCTCTTTTATCATCAAAGGCTTTCAAGGTAACTTGCAGACGGATGTCATTTACACTGATTTTAGTAAAGCATTCGATTCTGTAAACCATTCCCTTTTAGCACAAAAACTTGACCTTTTAGGGTTTCCACCTAATCTTTTGAGATGGATTTCTAGCTACCTTCGTTCTAGGTCTCAAAGAGTCCTCTTCAAAAACTCCTTCTCTTCACCTGTTAAGGTTACTTCTGGAGTACCACAGGGCAGCCATCTAGGCCCCCTACTATTCACACTCTTTATTAATGATCTGCCTTCAGTATTAACAAACCTCGAGTACTCATGTATGCGGATGATGTTAAACTTTGTGTCCAGTATAAGGACATTTCATTTCACTCTCACTTGCAATCCGATCTCAATAACTTTCAATCATGGTGTTGTGCAAATATGTTACACCTAAATGCCTCGAAATGCAAAGTAATGACATTTCATCGCTCCAGCCCCCTTTTGGCTCCTTATAGCCTCTGCGGTGGTTCTCTTGAGAGAATTACCTTGGTTGATGATCTTGGTGTTAAATTAGACCCAAAGTTAAAGTTTTCTGAACACATTTCTACCATGGTAAATAAGGCCATGGGTGTGCTTGGGTTTATAAAGAGGTGGTCAAAGGAATTTGACGACCCCTATATAACGAAGACTCTCTACATCTCGCTTGTTCGTCCGATTTTAGAGTACGGCTCTTGTGTATGGTGCCCCCAGTACAAAGTACACCAGGACCGTATAGAATCAGTCCAGAAAAACTTTTTACTTTTTGCTCTGCGTGGCCTTAACTGGGATGCAGGTGTGAGACTGCCATCTTATCCTCGTAGATTGCTTTTAATAAACCTTCCAACCTTAGTTAGTCGTAGAAAAATGCTTGGTGTGATTTTTATGCACAACCTGATCAAGGGTGACGTAGATAGCCCTGACTTTTTGCGCCGCATAAACTTTATGATTCCTATTAGATCTACTAGAAACTTCATTCCTTTGTTCCTTCCGCTTTGTAGATCGAATTATTCCTTGCACGAACCATTTAGGGTACTTTGCTCGGACTTTAATTCCCTCTACCACATAATATCAACTACTAATTCCCTTCCTCTTCTTAAACCACTAATACTAACATACCTTTCTCGTAATTAGTTATATTTCTTAGCTATCTTTGCATGTTTAGCTCTTTGAGTTGTGTTTAGCTCTAATTTTCCTCGAATTTTTAGTCTAACACCTATCTTTCCTGCATGCTCGCGATCGGTTCGGTAACATGCGTCGCGCGTCATGCGGCAGCGCCCCTCGGTCGGTTGGGCGGGAGGAGGGCTGCGTTTCTGCCTGGGATCCGCGCGTAACAGGCTTCGGCTGGTCTCGCATGGGCCACTTGATGGTGCAGTCATTGCATATCAACGTCCAGACTAATGATACATTAGGAACTGCAAATGACTCGTGGGTATGCGACTGCAAGGGACAGGCGGAATAATGGAATAAGGGGGTTCTTACGGCCACCACCATGACGGTAAAAAGGAAAGCGAAGATGTAGTAGGACCAGTCCAAGCCGATGACTTCATAGAACACAATGCAATAAACGCTCAGCACAAAGACGCTCATGAACAGAATTAGAAAGAATATCCCGCCCTCAGTAAGGTCACACTGCGTGAGAAGGAATGGGTCAAAGATGGGTGCCACAGTTAAGGATGCTTCGGACATTCACTCACGGGCATAATGGCTGCCAGAAGCGTGAAGATGACGACCACCAGTGAGACGATCAGAAAGCCGGCCAGCAGATACAGCAGATCCATGGCGACGATTAGCAACGCCAGAGGTTGCACCATAAACTCCACCTAGGGAAGAGACCCAGACAATACGCTGCAAGGCGCCCATGATGCAATGTACACTCACGATAACCAGAGTCGTCAGCCAGTTCAAAAAGCACAGGTTCCTCATCTGACGACTGAGCGAGAACAGCAAAAATATAAAAATGCCCACGACAAATGCCAGAATGAGGGCTGCAGAATGCTTGCGCACCAGCCAAACGGTCC
The DNA here is from genome assembly GCA_018150905.1 of Drosophila ambigua. NCBI lineage: Eukaryota > Metazoa > Arthropoda > Insecta > Diptera > Drosophilidae > Drosophila > Drosophila ambigua. The sequence goes on from JAECWS010000122.1 coordinate 16,126, forward strand.
AGGTGCTGTCGATCGGGAAAGGGAGCATTACAAACAGATGGATTTTGTACAGTTTACCTTACTCCAGTACTGTTATCATGAAGACCCAGTGGAAAAGAGCCATCATCAAAAAAAGCACAAGCTGCAGACCTTTACCACGAATCGCCGACGATGTTGGGGGTTGGTCGGTCTGAAGGGCCAAAAGTGTCTTCCCGTTTGAAACATGGCGAACGTTTAATTTTCTGACATAAAATGCTAGAGCTCCTGACGCTCGCCGAGATGAGCATGAGGCCTATGCACATGAAAACGGGCCGCCAGAAAGCGAAAAGTTTGCTCAGCAAATTGGTACACACAATGCTCTCGATGCGGCGTACATAATTGAACTCGACAAAAGTTTATAATCTGGCAGCATCGCGCGTAAATTGAACAACAAGTCTCAAGTGTGTAATAATTAAAAGTTTTCGCAAATGGAGCAGACAAACAATGAGAGCATAGCACCAAAGTTGGTACAAGTTTTAAATCATTTAGCAGCAGAGCGGACCGGGACTGTGTCGGACTAATTGCTGCCATGTCACATTAATTTGCAGAAAACTTGCCACTGCATCTGGTCCACCGTGCGTATGCGCAATTCGTGTACATATGTACCTAGTCTGACGGGCAGTCTGTTGCCAGTTCGGACGCAGTTGTGCGGCCTATCTTATTGCAATTTCTAACTACATGCATGAAAAATGCAGTTAATATATAATTAATGAATAATAGTTTGTTTGTTGTATTTTGTATGTTGATATCTTGCGCTAAAAGCACTTGAAACATGTACTAACAAAATGAGGGCTTAAGAAAGGTAAATAAATACACCTTCTGGATCAATCGACATATTTCAGTCGATTAGTAGGCTGGGCAGCTGAGCATAAATTCTGAAAACAACTATTCATTTAAATCAAGAAGGCTTTGCTCAAATAGTCAAGTCGTATATCGAAATCTCTCACAACTTTCGAGGAGCTAGATCGAGTCGGACCAGTTTTTTTCACGCGCAAAATAAAATTAAATTTATTTCAACTTTTTCACTTTTTTAACTCAGTTACAGTTTTGTTGTTTTGTTATTTTGTTTTGTTTGCTTGTTTGTTGGTTTTGTTTTGTTGAAGGATTATTTATTAAGTGTCAAGTCGCCGCGTATTTGTTTACTTTTGACGGCAAAGATGGCTGCAAATACTAAAGTCACCTTCTCGTGGAAAAACTACCAGAATAAATTGTCCACCGGCTTGTTCGAAGCTTTTTTGCGGGAAGTCATGGCCGATGTGACTATCAGCGCCGAAGGATACTCCATAAACTGCCACCGGCTGGTCCTATGCATGTTCTCGGACACATTAAAAAAAATTTTTGACTCGAAGCCGCCGAACGCCCAGGCCTTTGGTGAGTAGCAAACAAATTGAATTAAGGCAATTTATTAATGTGCATTTAATACATTCGTAGTTTATCTGCATAATGTGCGCCCCTTGGCCCTGCAAAAGATTGTCAAGTTTATGTACAGCGGAGAGGTTACCATCGAAAACCAGGATCTTCCAACTCTGATGAGTACTGCCGAATCTTTGAAAATCAAGGGGCTCACCGAACTGATCCAGCAGCAGAGCGAAACTAGCCACAGCCTGGTCGAGACCGCAGACGACGGCCTGGGCGATGGAGCCGGACCAACTACAACGGAGGCGGAGGTGGTGACGGTGAACACACGTGGTGCTGCCAAGCGAAGGAGGCTAGCTGGCGGCAAGAAGCGCTCTAGGGCGAGTAGTGTCACAACAGCCTCAGCGGATTTAGTAGACCAACAAAGCCAGACAATAAACGATGCTGATGCCGCACCGACACGTTCCTCTGCCCGTAACACAATCGAGACATTTGCCACCAACCTGGACGATGGCACCGCTCAAAGTGGCATCGAGCCACAGCAGCACATTCAGACCGAAACGTCAACGGTGTTGGCTCGATGGAGCGCTTGCTCCGACTACGCGTATTCATCGAAACCGGTGTCTTTGTCACAGCCCTTAAATCGACCGTTGTGATTATTGTGCGACCGGCACTTTTTGCAAAGGGCTGGACCTCACGGAGTTTATTTCTTGTCTCCTTTGCAACTGGGTTGTGTGTTAGATCTAGATCGCTTTGAAGCAATCTTCCATGTGGCTGCTAGTGTTTTCATTCGCCAGATTCTGACCCATAATTCCTATAATATAAATCTATGTATTACGAGTATGTGAAACACTTTCTTAGTTATGCTTGAATTTCTATTCTACCCTTATAATTTTATTTCTAGAGCTCCAGAGACCCTTCTGAAAGATTAAAGTTTTCCAATTAAATTTGTATTTAGAAACATAATTGGATATTTGGATACACTTAGCTGTGATCAACAAAAATTAAGATGCTTTTCAAGGGATTTTCCCAGAATCAGGGTCACCGTTTCGAGTGCCCTGCCACATTTAACGGCAACTGTGGAGGAGCTTCCCCAGGGCTGGCCACCTCGGTGGGCGCATGCGTTGCGATATTCGTGCGTCGTGCGTCGTGCGTGGGTGTCGTTTTTGCTAGTTTATTTTATTTTAGATATAGGCTAGCGTTTTCCATGCCACTATTCGCTTGGGTTCTGTACTCGGATCCTAAAACCTTGCCAAGTTGATTATTCAGCTAATGATGGACTGCAACTAAAGCACTCAGAAGACTCACCTCTCTATTCGATCATCTGTTTACTGTCTTAGGTTATTCTTGCAACGAAGTTTTCGCTCAGAGTCTAGTACTGAAACTTTGCTTGGAGTTCTCAAAGTGTTTTCTACGAATAAAGAGCTAAACTGTCTTAAGTATTACATATTTTAGTATTTAAGTATTCAGAGGCTGCAGTTCGAAAAGGGATTTTGTGTACCAAATAGCTGAAAAGTCTGGTCAAAATATTCCCATTCATTGCAGTTTCTTTAATTTAATTTATTGATCCTTTAATTGGGGATATATCACTCAAGACCGTTGTGGATACGTATACTCTGCACTTGCTTGGACGGGTCTGCTGTTGGAAATGTGCACTAGGATAGGATTTCCTTTCCGCAGGACCCTCACCAGATCCCACAGCCATCGCGAGACGTTTATTGCTGTTTCCCCTGGATGTATTCCTTTTTTTTGTATGGTTAAGTCTTGTGGGTATAGTTTTAGCCAAAATTTGGCTAAATCTGCATCATCATCCATTCGATCCAGCATGATTTTTTGATGACTTGTATGTCTCATTTGTTATTATGATTATTTTTATACCCGTACTCAAAACGAGTTAAGGGGTATATTAGTCCGTCCGTCCCTTCGTCCCGCCTAGTTCTCAGAGACTGTAAGAACTAGAGCAACCAAATGTCAGATGTAGAATAAACATTAGACGTAGATGACATAAATCATAAGCTCAAAAATTTATATACTGACTGAGTGCGGGTATAGGAGTAGAGTCGCGTCCACGGAAGCGACTCACTTAGTTCCTTCTCGTTGTAAATGTAATTACGCATTATTTAGATGTACTTCTGTCAGTCTTCAAAAGGTATTTAATAACAAAACAAAACAAAAAGAAGAAGCAATATTGATTTTTCCATCGGTTTTTTATTGCTTCAAATGGCTTGGCTATTGGACTACATCTGGGGATCTTGCCTTCGTGTTTAGTGCTCACGATAATTGACTGAAGCACTAACCATACAGTATATAGATGTGCCAGTTCATACAACGAAAGGGGCGCAGCTGAGTTTTCTGTCCCGGGTCCCCAGGTCTTCGGCTGTTGGACCTGGGACGTTCGGGTGGCGGACCTGAGACGTTCGGGTCGGGGACCTGGGACGTTCGGCATTTTTTCGACATGTTCGATTCATGACGAGATGCGAAAGCAAGACGAGAATTGCAAATGTATGTGTGTACACAGGCACGACAAAATATCAATTCTTATTTTCCGAAAGCGTTTTGAGTTTGTTTTGAGTATATTCGTAATTCGTTTTTTTCGCACTCTTCTTGGTTGAAATTGGTTGTTTTGTTTGTAGTTTTAATTGGCTTGGGCAATGGATTCCTTTTTTCATGCAAAAGAAACACTGAGGGAAAAAAAAACAAATTGAGGCAAGCACCAAGTGTACACGCCTGCCCACGATATATATATAGTAACATATCCATAATGCCCTGCATTAAGTATACGTTAAGCACTGGACACATTCATAACCACACCCACACTTACACACGATTATGTATCTGCCCAGCACTCACCCTTACCCCATGTATCTCTATATGAAATAAGATAACCATATAAGATACCCCAACACCTGCATAAACAACGCAGAGCCGACAGGAAGTCCCATGCATACCGAAAGTCTGGAGTGCAATAGAAACGTCGCTGACCAATACGTTATCAGCTCGTTCCCACACTCCATCCTATGACTAATTAGAATCGATCCCACACTCCAACAGAAGGGAGAACTCATGTAAACAAGTGAGTTCCCAAGAGGAAAGCCGACACCAATCACCAGCTGCGGCTGACCGTTTCATCCAAGCCGACGCCTCCGCCAAGCCTCCCACGCATAGGCCAACGCATCGCTATCAGCATCTCTCTTCAAAACAACGCCTCTCGCCACCGAAGCTTCAACTCTCTCAGCCGAAGCCATCATTACTCAATCCCGAAGACAATACATCAGCCGAAGCCAAAAGCTTATGGAGATAAGCTTAAAGCTTCATAGCAGAGGTCTCGAGATGAAGAACTCGAGAACCAAAGATCAATTCCGTTTAAGACTTCTAAATATCGAGTTGGGGAATTCGCCTCCTATGTTCTACTATAAGTTCGTTTAATAAAATATCTTTTTAAAAACTTACTTTGGAACTCGGGAATTATTATTATATATATAAGCGATGCACGTATGTAGAAAAACTGTGTGTTCTTGTTGTGTGTTGTATGTATTGGGGGAGCGAAAAAAAAAAAATGGCGACGCGACTGAACTGGAAACACTGGACACGACCCTCCAGGCGGGGGAGAAAAACTTGTAGGGCGCAACCGAATGCGAACGCTGCCAAAACGACTATGAACTATGGCCCACATTACAGCGATCGATCTACCCCATAAGTCCGGCCCGACTCTCAAACTAGCTGCAGCGAGCAGCTAAGCTGCTCGTAAGCCGAGGGCACTAGGGCAGCCGTACAGGGGGGTCCAGCGAGAGAGGGAGAGAGAGAGGATAAAGGTTCTCTCTCGTGCAGTTGGTCGGTAAGTCAGTCGGCGCTTAAAAGTATGCAACAATAAATGGCTGTAGCATGTACATTTGTCTGCGCCTGCAACCACCAAGCCTGATGCACTGTTTGGATCACCGAAAAACCACCCCAATTTCCCTCAAAATGGTCAGTGGACAGTGGACATTCGTCGTCTCCGTATTCATCTAAGGGGTAATCTGCTTTTAGAGTCCAAGCCTCTGGTTTTGTCTTAATGTGAAATGGCAGCAAATCGTATTGCAATGCAATACGAATAGGAATTAAAGTGGTTGCAACCAGAAGCATTTAAATTTAAATTCTTTCTAGTGTGAATTTTATGCAAGAGAGAGACTACAGCCCTACTTGTTAAGAAAATATCCATTCGATTATTCTACCAATTAAGGATGTGAAAGCAAACTCGACCAATGCCTGTGACAGCACGGGAATAAATTTCGCAAACAATATATATGTATGGATAGTAATGGCTTTTTTTTTTTAGAAACGCTGAGCTCTAATGCAAATTCAAAGAAAAAATTATGGGATGAACAACAAAAACAAGACTCTGAGACTAGATATGAATTGGCTTTTTAAAAAACTGTCTGAAAGGGAGAGAGAGGGAAAAATAGAAAACTGTCTGTAAAAGATTGTCTGTCCATATGTCAGTCTGTCTGTAGATTACTGTGTGTGTGGGATTTGGCGGGTATAAAATTTGCTTGATTGGCCTACTGTCATGAGTGCTGACATGTGTTTTTAATTCACAAGTGAAATCAAGAAACAACAAAAATATACAAGTATTTGCAGGGCGCTCGATGCGGATAGTCAGTCAAAAGAGAAAGATCAATTTAATCGAAAACTATATAAAAACTATTCCAACTATCGGGAGGCCATAAAGAGTAGTGGAAATGGGTAAAAAAGGGGTAGTGGCAATGTGTAAAAAGTGTATTGGCTATATAAATAAATAAATTACTAAAAGTAGCTGGCTGCCACCTGGTCAATAAATATGAATAAATTAATCATGCATGTGACTTAAAGATTTTATCGAGGGCTTGGCAAAATTTTTGGCTATCACTAGTTCCATGGGGAGATGGGTCAAGAAGGTGGGGACTTAATAATATTTACAATTTGACCATGGAACAGCACAACAAAACTAAAATCAAATACAAATTAAAAAAAGTACAATAAAACAAAAACTACACTACAGGGACAAAAGGAGGATAGTAAGGAGAAGGAAAAAGGTAAGAGATAAATAAGGGGAGGGATGTGCATGCCTACAATTGCATTTGAAATGGCAATTGGGAATAAATTCCAATTGGACGACTGGCAAGAGGAAGAGTAGTGGCACAATTGCAATTGGCAAATGTAAACAGTCTGTCCCGATGCAATATGTAGGCATAACAAGCATCCAGTAGTGGCTTGTAAAAAACAAATTAAAAGATTACAAAAAGAAACACAGATACATGCAATTACCTACGATCAGACGAGACGGCAAGGTACGTACAATCATAAAATACATAAACACAACAGTTTTCCTTATAATTAATCTGTTTATTTAATAACTAACAGGAGGACGAGCAACAACAAAGCACCGGCAGGCATGAGTGGAGGCAATGCAAAAATTACATTGTCCCGTCATACCGGCCGGCTCCGTCATCCTCCTGTAACCACACCATGCCGCCGCTGCTGGTACTTTTTATGGGCGTCTCAATTGTAGTGGCATGTTGGATGGGAAACGCCGTCGTCGTCAATGTATATTAGTGGGCTCCAGCCCTGACGAACTATTGCCAGAATATCGAACCCAGAGTACGAGTATGTGCGGTCAATCGCTTTAATTAACTTGGCTAATAGTTTCGCTTACTTCTAAACTGTGCATTTTCCAGCTGCCCAAAGCATAACTACACTCCGGCCATCGGTTCTGGTGCCGAGCGAGGACTGCCTGCCATGCATCGCTGTGGCCGCCACAGACAATCAGGCAGCAAAGTGCGGGGGGATGCCGTGCGGCATCTATCGCATCTCATGGCTGTACTGGATGGACGCCCAGGGGACTAGTGACCCGGACAACCACCCACTTACGCAGGGTAATGCAGACTCAAATTTGACAAACTGCCGCAGACCACGCTATAACCCGATGCTTTTCCGTTCCCCAGCAGACTACGAGGGATGCGTGCCAGTTGCCAGCTGCGCCGAGGGGCTTGTGCGCACCTATGTGAAGCGGTTCGGCTACGACTGCGATGGAGACGGGCTGATTGGGTGTCGGGATCACGTAATGTTGCACCTGAACGGACCCACGGGCTGCCGCATGGGAAAGCCCCTATCCGCTCTGGCCGAGCGACGAATGAATAAGTGTTTTGTATTTATTAACGTGAAGTGGGTGGTAAAAGGATGAAAGGGGAGCCATGCATTCAGTTGATTAGATGAGACCAATTCAAGGGGTTCCATGTGGTCATCGTGGGTACATGGTCCATCTTGGGTCGCCAGTACAGGGTCAGCATGAACAGAGCCACGAATTCATAGAACAATAGCAGAGCCGCGTACTTGTCATCGGCGAGCTCGGCCTCGGTGCTTCTGCCGCCCATGATGCACTGCACATGATACATTAGGAACTGCAAATGACTCGTGAGTATGCGACTGCAAGGGACAGGCGGAATAATGGAATAAGGGGGTTCTTACGGCCACCACCATGACGGTAAAAAGGAAAGCGAAGATGTAGTAGGACCAGTCCAAGCCGATGACTTCATAGAACACAATGCAATAAACGCTCAGCACAAAGACGCTCATGAACAGAATTAGAAAGAATATCCCGCCCTCAGTAAGGTCACACTGCGTGAGAAGGAATGGGTCACAGATGGGTGCCACAGTTAAGGATGCTTCGGACATTCACTCACGGGCATAATGGCTGCCAGAAGCGTGAAGATGACGACCACCAGTGAGACGATCAGAAAGCCGGCCAGCAGATACAGCAGATCCGTGGCGACGATTAGCAACGCCAGAGGTTGCACCATAAACTCCACCTAGGGAAGAGACCCAGACAATACGCTGCAAGGCGCCCATGATGCAATGTTCTCAGAGCCTTAAAGCTAAAGCCAACCAAAATTAAAGTTAAAAAAAAAAATTTAGACGTAGATGACATAAATCATAAGCTCAAAAATTTATATACTGACTGAGTGCGGGTATAGGAGTAGAGTCGCGTCCACGGAAGCGACTCACTTAGTTCCTTCTCGTTGTAAATGTAATTACGCATTATTTAGATGTACTTCTGTCAGTCTTCCAAAGGTATTTAATAACAAAAAAAAAAAAAAAAAAAAAAGCAATATTGATTTTTCCATCGGTTTTTTATTGCTTCAAATGGCTTGGCTATTGGACTACATCTGGGGATCTTGCCTTCGTGTTTAGTGCTCACGATAATTGACTGAAGCACTAACCATACAGTATATAGATGTGCCAGTTCATACAACGAAAGGGGCGCAGCTGAGTTTTCTGTCCCGGGTCCCCAGGTCTTCGGCTGTTGGACCTGGGACGTTCGGGTGGCGGACCTGAGACGTTCGGGTCGGGGACCTGGGACGTTCGGCATTTTTTCGACATGTTCGATTCATGACGAGATGCGAAAGCAAGACGAGAATGGCAAATGTATGTGTGTACACAGGCACGACAAAATATCAATTCTTATTTTCCGAAAGCGTTTTGAGTTTGTTTTGAGTATATTCGTAATTCGTTTTTTTCGCACTCTTCTTGGTTGAAATTGGTTGTTTTGTTTGTAGTTTTAATTGGCTTGGGCAATGGATTCCTTTTTTCATGCAAAAGAAACACTGAGGGAAAAAAAACAAATTGAGGCAAGCACCAAGTGTACACGCCTGCCCACGATATATATATAGTAACATATCCATAATGCCCTGCATTAAGTATACGTTAAGCACTGGACACATTCATAACCACACCCACACTTACACACGATTATGTATCTGCCCAGCACTCACCCTTACCCCATGTAAATCTATATGAAATAAGATAACCATATAAGATACCCCAACACCTGCATAAACAACGCAGAGCCGACAGGAAGTCCCATGCATACCGAAAGTCTGGAGTGCAATAGAAACGTCGCTGACCAATACGTTATCAGCTCGTTCCCACACTCCATCCTATGACTAATTAGAATCGATCCCACACTCCAACAGAAGGGAGAACTCATGTAAACAAGTGAGTTCCCAAGAGGAAAGCCGACACCAATCACCAGCTGCGGCTGACCGTTTCATCCAAGCCGACGCCTCCGCCAAGCCTCCCACGCATAGGCCAACGCATCGCTATCAGCATCTCTCTTCAAAACAACGCCTCTCGCCACCGAAGCTTCAACTCTCTCAGCCGAAGCCATCATTACTCAATCCCGAAGACAATACATCAGCCGAAGCCAAAAGCTTATGGAGATAAGCTTAAAGCTTCATAGCAGAGGTCTCGAGATGAAGAACTCGAGAACCAAAGATCAATTCCGTTTAAGACTTCTAAATATCGAGTTGGGGAATTCGCCTCCTATGTTCTACTATAAGTTCGTTTAATAAAATATCTTTTTAAAAACTTACTTTGGAACTCGGGAATTATTATTATATATATAAGCGATGCACGTATGTAGAAAAACTGTGTGTTCTTGTTGTGTGTTGTATGTATTGGGGGAGCGAAGAAAAAAAAAATGGCGACGCGCCTGAACTGGAAACACTGGACACGAGAATAAAAAATCAGTTTGGTGGTTTTATGCGAGTGCACATTTTAATAACAATGCCGCGTTAGGCAATTATATGATGGAGAACGAGAAATTGCAGGAGAACAGCGACGTGCTTCGTGCTTCTCAAACACAAGAGCAAAGACAGGCAGCCCTTGAAACGGCTAGGTTAGAAAAGAGAAATCGTCGAGCTTATCGTACAGATGAACAGAGGAATAATCTTCGAAGTGCAAGAAGAAATGGTTCAAGTATTGATTTGAATCGAGCAGCGTTTCTGTATGATTGCACCATTTAAAATTTAAAGTTGCCTCGGTAATCATCATGCTTAGAAATTTAAACCAACCAAAACTGTGTAATGGAACGCGTTTGGTGATAAGAAAACAGATGAGCAATGTTATTCACGCGTCGATACTTAAAGGAAAATTTAAAGATGAGGAAGTTCTTATTCCAAGGATTCCGATGATCCCAACGGATATGCCCTTTGAGTTTAAACGAATTCAATTCCCGATTCGTCTTGCCTTCGCCATGACGATCAACAAATCACAGGGCCAATCCTTAACTATTTGTGGCCTCAATCTAGAAAATGCATGTTTTTCTCATGGTCAATTGTACGTGGCATGCTCACGTGTCGGCAAACCATCCGCTTTATTTGTTCTTGCGCCTGACCAAAAAACAAAGAATGTCGTTAACCACAAAGTGCTTGAATGAAAATAAAGCCTAAATTAGTTCAGCTAAAAAGTAACACGACATTCATTGACTATTAGGCGGTACGAAGTTTGCCGGGTCAGCTATTTCGTGGAAATATCAAACAATTGGCAAGATTGAATTATCTCTAAATATCCTGTGCAAGCATCAAACTCTGTGCACGAGAACAGCGCAATGACTCGAGATGTTTTGGTGGTGTAGTGATTTTATTATTTGGCGATTTCCGACAAACACTACCAGTCATTTCAAGATCTACTGCTGCCGACGAAATAAACGCTTGCCTCAAAGCATCAAATCTGTGGCGATATGTAAAGAAACTTCAACTGTCTGTAAATATGAGAGTTGCATTGTTGAACGATCTATCTGCTGATGATTTCTCGAAGCAATTGCTGACTATCGGTAATGGCCGTGTTCCTGTTGACAAATCGAGCGGTTTGATTTCATTTCCTCCAAATTTTTGCAATTTCGTATCATCAAAAGACGAGCTTATCAACAAAGTATTCCCGGATATCATTGCTAATCACAAAAATACTAAATGGTTAAGTGAGCGAGCAATTTTGGCCGCTAAAAATAAAGATGTAGATGACCTCAATATTATAATTCAAAATCAAATCGTAGGTACTCCTATATAAATATATTATTTTGTATCATTGTTTTACGTTCATCAAAGCCTAATGTCTGGTTTCCCAGCCGAAAAATCCCCAACAAATACCTCAAATAATAGCCAGTGGCGCAACTAACGTAATTTCCCCTTTTGTTTGCTATTTGAATTGCCCACTGCATATAAACATTGTAACCGCTTATAATTACTCAATCTATTCGCCTATGCAACCGTTCTTTCGTCTCTTCGACTCTTGCCTTTCTCCTTTACTTTACTATCTCGCTATATCGCTCTTTCGTTCTATCGATCTCTATTCGTAGCATCGCGTAGGGCACGGGTAATTTGGTCCGTCTGCCCTAACATGCCTTCGCAAAGGCCATGATCTGGTCCAGCACTTGCATGCCTTTGCCATCTCTCGATCTTTTCTGTCGTCGCATATACATATACATACGCATATATTCCGTCAATTGGTGACACACGAATTGTGTTCTATATATGCATCTCGCTTCCAAGTTTCTTTCGCCATCGTTCTCATCATCTATGCTGCTCTCTCGCATTCTTTCTCTCTATCTATCGCTCGTACTCGGCTCAGCAGCAGCCCGAGCTTCTATCGTTTATTTGCTCTCTCTCGCTTGCATTAGGGCACGGGCAATTCGGCCCGCCTGCCCTTTCTCAGTTGAGAGATAATCTTCGTATCAATCGCATCACTTTATTATATCGCTCATACTAACGCCTACTTTAATTCCCAATAAAAATTAATTGTACATTTCTCATTGAAACGCTAGACCTTTTTCTTTAAGTCAAACGAGTTTTCAACGGCTATTAAAAACGCTTAATAGCCAAACATTTGGTGACCCCGACGTGATTGTGCATTCGTTAATATATTCGTGCAATCACAAACTACAATTAAACATTCAAACATTGCCATATATTGCCGGTTGTTCGTTATTGTCGTTGCCCGCGGCTTCAAGTGTCATCGACCACATATATATACACCAGCCGCTCTTGCATATACGTTTTGTTTGCGGTGCTCGTTCCCGTCACTTGCGCGGTACTCTTTATTGTTCATCTTCCCGCTAGAAACGTTTTTCTAACGCCGTCGCTGCTATGGAGTTGGATGGTTCAAACGGCAGTGTAACTACCGCTCCGGAAAACAGGGTGATTTTTCTAAAGCGGAAGGCATCGGAATTGTGCGAAGGCCTCAAAAGATTGAGTGCCACTTGGGAGAATGAATTGTCGGCTTGCGACTACTATATGCTCGTGGTAAGGTTGGAGGAGATCGAGGAGCTGCAGGACACTTTTAAAACCCTGCACAACGAGCTTCAGAAGTTGGACTACAACAAGACTCGCATTGGATCCTTGAACAACTTTAATTATCTGTTCAATGAGCTGGATACTTCGATTCGGCGCGAAATCGCTAATCGATTCCCCCACCTGTCTTCTCCTTCAACGGTTTCTGGAGGAACAATAATTGCTAATATTGTTGGCAGGCAGCTTCCACCACGGAGCAATCCGCCCCCGTGTCTACGCGCTATGCAATTGTCATCTTCGGATAAGAAGAAGTCTGCCTTATGCGTCTCTGAGGGTCCAATGCAGCATTTGAAGATAGATGAGCAGGCAGCGCTGTCTGCTGATACTGAAATCAATCTCCAAGACGTCCACATAGCTGAGTTGGTATCTCATTCGCAGCTGGATTCCAATATGATTTCGGAGAACCCAAGTGCACTTCCATCAATAGATTTAGCGTTGGAATCAGCTACTGATCGGTCTTCTCTCTCAATTTCGGGCTATTCATCATTATCGTGCCCCTGCAGAAGTTCAGTTGTGCCAACAGAAGCCCAGCTCTTTGACGGTTTCGGACTAGCTGCACCTGCAGCTACGTGGTCCAGACTCTTTCTCCAACGGCTGGGCAAAGATACGTTGTCTTGGCAAACAGCTCTGATTGAGATCTCTTCGCGTGGGATTTCTTTGAATGATTTGAGAGAGCCCCCTCTTTTGGCATGTGGGTCTCAATATCGTTCGCCCGTGTATTTTGCTGGCCATCATCAAATCACCTTTGGCAGGAAGCATCCAGTTCAGCGCACCACTAATTCAACAATGATCATCGCTCCTCAGCAGAATCTTCGCACTGGACTTCGAGTTGTTCTTGGACTTCTTCCATCCCAATATTTGTATATTGGGGGGAGTGGAGCTGCACTGAAGACGTACAACTACAACAATCATCGTGCCACTGACCACTCAGATTGTCGATTGGATCATCTGAGGAAGTTTTTTGGCCACATCTTGGCCATTTTTAATCCTACAACTTTAGCTTCAATTACAGAGAGCCCTGCCGATCTGGATGTGCCAGTTCGTGACCCTCCCTTTTCGTTTCTTGAGCCTAGCGTAACATGCCTGATCTTGCTACAATTTGATGTCAGGCAATGCGTTGCCTACATACTCCATATCTTCTGTACGCGATGGAAGGAAGACTACATCTCGTCACTGCAGCTGCGTTCAAAGCGTATGCAGAACCCTGGGCTATCAGACCCACAACAACTGACCAATAGCGACATTGGTCAAATTCATTCCCGGATTCATTGGCGTGTCTCGAGATGTTGTGCCAAAGATGGAATTAGGATTGCTACATCAAATCAGCCACAAGCGACGGCTGTGAAACCCTTCAGCATCTGTTGAAAGTCAGGCTTTCAACGGGGGGAGTATGTCTGGTTTCCCAGCCGAAAAATCCCCAACAAATACCTCAAATAATAGCCAGTGGCGCAACTAACGTAATTTCCCCTTTTGTTTGCTATTTGAATTGCCCACTGCATATAAACATTGTAACCGCTTATAATTACTCAATCTATTCGCCTATGCAACCGTTCTTTCGTCTCTTCGACTCTTGCCTTTCTCCTTTACTTTACTATCTCGCTATATCGCTCTTTCGTTCTATCGATCTCTATTCGTAGCATCGCGTAGGGCACGGGTAATTTGGTCCGTCTGCCCTAACATGCCTTCGCAAAGGCCATGATCTGGTCCAGCACTTGCATGCCTTTGCCATCTCTCGATCTTTTCTGTCGTCGCATATACATATACATACGCATATATTCCGTCAATTGGTGACACACGAATTGTGTTCTATATATGCATCTCGCTTCCAAGTTTCTTTCGCCATCGTTCTCATCATCTATGCTGCTCTCTCGCATTCTTTCTCTCTATCTATCGCTCGTACTCGGCTCAGCAGCAGCCCGAGCTTCTATCGTTTATTTGCTCTCTCTCGCTTGCATTAGGGCACGGGCAATTCGGCCCGCCTGCCCTTTCTCAGTTGAGAGATAATCTTCGTATCAATCGCATCACTTTATTATATCGCTCATACTAACGCCTACTTTAATTCCCAATAAAAATTAATTGTACATTTCTCATTGAAACGCTAGACCTTTTTCTTTAAGTCAAACGAGTTTTCAACGGCTATTAAAAACGCTTAATAGCCAAACACCTAAATTATTTCAGCTAAAAAGTAACACGACATTCATTGACTGTTAGACGGTACGAAGTTTGCCGGGTCAGCTAGTACATAATATATATAGATATAAATAACAGATGTAGCAACAAAATGTAAAATGTAAAATTTTGTTATTTTAATTCTAAAATTCTATAAAATTATATGCTCAAAAATGTAAATACTGACTGAGTACGGGTATAAGTAGAGTCGCGTCTTTAGAAGCGACTCGCACGTTCCTTCTCGTTAACATATATATAGCTGTTAAACTATCCGTAAATATATCTACTTTAGTTAGTCTTAATTTCTTGGCAACGATACAGGTCATGTTAATTGTAAAGAATTCAGCCATAGCAGACGAAATTTGTATCTCTGATTTAAATCTATAATCTTTTTTCCGTTTAAATCAATAATACCCATACCCACTTTACTATCACATATTGAGGCATCACTTGCAAAGATATGGTACTTTGTTTCCTTGAGATTGTGGAGAATGTCATAATACATTACAAGAATTTGTTCTTTAGGTACATTTAGTTTGTTTATATTAAAGCGGTTATGTAGATGCAGTCTTTTATTTGCAGTGAAAGTCACTGCTGGTTTGGTCATTTCAAAAATATCCCTAAACTTGTTAGCTACTATCGTGTAAGACGAATTTACTGATTGAGAGCAGGTGTAACTATTGTAAAGATCGTAGTTTTGAGTCTTTAATCTCAAAAGCTCTTTGGCAGTTAAAAACATTGCTCTGAAGTTTGGGGGCATTTCACCCGCCAACGCATGCAATCACATGCTTTGGAGTATCTGGTGTTACCTCTAAACATCGACGAAGCGCAGCGGCTTGTCTCGAAAAAAGTTTCCCAAAGTTACCTTTGTTTAGGTTTGCCATGGTGGTCGACGCATATTCTGCTTTTGATCTAATGTGTGCTTTGTATATATTTGTGGCAACTTGAGGTCTTAGGCCATTCTTAATATTGGTGGCAATTTGCAACAGTTTCATGCCAACCCCAGATTCTTTCCTTATTTTTATACCCGTACTCAAAAAAGAGTTAAGGGGTATATTAGATTTGTGGTAAAAGTGGATGTGTGTAACACAGAGAAGGACAATTTTCCGACCCCATAAAGTATATATATTCTTGATCAGCATCAATAGCCGAGTCGATAGAGCCATGTCTGTCTGTCTGTCTGTCCGTCTTGTTTGACGCCTGGATCTCAGATACTATAAAAGCTAGGGCAACCAATTTTGGTTTCCAGACTCATGTTATATCACACTGCTACAAGTGTATTTCAAAATTTCGTCCCACCCCCTTCCGCCCCCACAAAGGACGAAAATCTGTGGCATTAACAATTTTAAAGATACGATAAAACTAAAAACGCAGTATCGTGGAGAATGACCATATCTACCAGATTGCCGAATCTGAATCAGATCGGAACATAATTATAGCCAGAATGAAGAAATTAATTTTCAGTTGTTTCCCCCGCCCCATCCTGCACACGACAACGCTAGTCATTCTCTTTCTCGCTCGCACACTCTGCCGCGTTAAGTGCGCGAGCAACCCCTAGCGGAGGAGATGTAGAATCTAAATGGTACATCTACAATCTACGTGTTAGATGTAGAATATACATTGTAGATGTAGATGTAGATAGAAAATGTAGCAAAAAAATGTAAAATGTAAATCTTTTTTTTTAATTCCAAAATTCTTAAAAATGATGCTCAAAAATGTATATACTGACTGAGTATGGGTATAAGTAGAGTCGCGTCCCCAGAAGCGACTCACACGTTCCTTCTCGTTTCTACATGTTATTTGTCAGACAAACTCGATGTGATTATTCTACCCAGAAACTTTATTTCCCTGACTTCAGGGATACTTTGCAGATTCATAACGATATTTACTTTCGTTTTTTTTTGAAAGGTGTCATAGGCATAACCGAACACTTAGTTGGATTCAGGTTTAGTCCTAGATCTCCACAGAGGAGCTGAAAACAAGGTGTTGACGCAGCAGCAGCAAAATATCATAACTTAGCATAGAAATAGCATAGTATAAGAGTTAATGAATTGTTACGCTCTGTCGCTGTTACGCCATCTCCCAGCATGTTCGATCGGCTCCCTTCTGGAGTGGGCGAACGTTAGCATCGCTGGCTGCGACCAGTGCATTAAATGAATTTAAATTGAACGGCTGCGTTTTGGTTGCATCTTCGCTGACATCGTATACCACCGTTGTAGGAAAAACCCATCTAGAGCTGCTGGACCGGCGTCATCACACATCATCGTTCCGGGAAAACCATTCCGGATTTTCATTGGCGCCCGAGCAGGGAGCATGAATTGGAATACCAATTTAATAAAACATAACCCAAATAAAATCAACCGAAGTGAACAGCCAGAAATATCAAATAATACTCAATAAAAAAGTGTACATCATATTGAGGTCCGACTGTACTCGCTAATCGTTTGGTTGTGTGCGCTGAGACCATAATTTTTGTTGTCGCTCTTGCTGTCGCCGCATTAACCCATTAAAACCGATACATAGTCTTTAGACATTTCTGTTGTCGGTGTTTTTGTTTAATAATATCTGGCGGTTTCGGTTGTGTGCGTTGGCATCATAATTCTGCAACGCGGTAACGTTGCTAGCGCTGTTTTAACCCGCCAATAGAGAGTTTTGGGGAACTTCTTTTTGTTTGTTTTGGTGTTTGGTTAAAAAAAAGTTCGTTGAATACAGTGTACTCACCCTCATATTAGCTTGTTTGAACCGTGCGAAAACCTGCGCATTAACTTTTGACTGTATTAATTTGAGTAATCGTGTCAAAAATGAGTGAAAAAGAGAAGGAATTCGCGGCCCAGGAAGTAGGGTCCAAGCTCAGCCAAAAGTTACTGACAGCAATGCATAAACACGACAAGGTGATGAACGACATCAGGCGACAGAAAACGGCTTTCGAGGAAAAAACAATTTCGTTTGACCCTCTTCAAATTAAGTGCAGGTTAGAACTGATCGAAAATTATTGCGACAAGTTAATGGACATTCAGGCAGATGTGGATTTGTTGAATCCCAGCAACGATTTAAGGTCAATGGTCGAGGATGTGTGTATTACTACGAGGGCTATGTATATGTCCGCAGTAAACGTACCTGAGAGTCAGCGAGCACATAGGAACGATCGCGGCGATCAGCGTCATTCGTCACACCTGCCAAAAATGAATTTCCCTAAGTTTAATGGAAAACATTCCGAATTTAAAAACTTCATAATCCTGTTTGAGAGTTTGGTGCATAGCGACCCATCATTAACGAACGTAGAAAAGTTTAACCACTTGCTGGCTTGTCTCACTGATGCTGCATTGTGCACAGTGAAGGCGTTCCAAATCTCTGAGAGCAATTATGAAAAGGCTCTGGAGAGCTTAAAGAATGTTTACGATAACAAGTGTTTAATCTTTTTCGACACCATCTCGCAGTTGTTCGACATTCCCCAAATAACAAGACCCTCTGCTTCATGCCTGAGATCCCTCATTGATACGGTATCTGCCCTCTACTCCTCCCTGCAGTCGTTAGGAAGTGAGAAGGACATAAATAGTGTAATGCTGATTTACATAGCAATGTCCAAAGTAGATCATACTACAATATCGCGCTTCGAAGAGCAATTGGATTACGACAAATTGCCGTCGTGGTCCGATTGCGCATCCCAGTTGAATCGGCGCTATCAGCATCTGTCAGCTGAAGAGTTTACAAGGAGTAAGGGAAAAGGCAAATCAGAGATAGGCAAAGGACACACTTCCTTTTCCTGTGCAAATCAGATCGGCGCGCCGAGTCGAAGTTTAGCTATTGTTCAGCGAGCAATCATATCATAAGCACTTGTCAAGCGTTCAGTGCTCTTCCTGTTCTTCAACGTTTTGATATCACCAAGCAACTTCGCTTGTGTATACATTGTTTGAAGCCAGGTCATACAGTTACGAAGTGCAAGACAGCAAAATGTCGAGTGTGCTCCAAGTCCCAAAATACGCTGCTTCACCGATACGGGGTAGAGTCACAGCAAAGTACGTCTGGTTCGGCTCCTGTAGAACAGCCCTCCATTTCTGAAAACCCAACAGCCTACTCGAGTCATGTGGCGAGTACTGACCAAGTGATTCTCGCGACGGCAGTAGTAAAGGTGAAAGATCGGTTCGGACAGTTCCAATATGCTAGGGCGCTGCTGGATTCCGGCTGCCAGATAAATTTTATTTCCGAGGATCTCGCACAGCGCCTAAGACTGCACCGTGACGAGTCATAATGATGACTAATGAGTATCACAACTGTTGGAAAAAGTTCGTCCGTCGTAAAGAACAAGGTTCACACATCCGTCCAATCTCGTGTCAACGCTCATCATTTTTCAACCGATTTTTGGGTATTACGTTCAATCTCCACATACCAACCCGACCATGTCGTAAATTTCGCCCAGTGGAATATTCCAGCAAACCTTGAGCTGGCAGACCCACATTTTTTCAAGCCTGCTAAGGTCGACTTACTGCTAGGGGCAGAAACCTTCTTCGAATTGATATGTGTGGGCCAAATAAAGCCAAGTTCCGAACATCCATCAATCCAGAAAACGTTGTTGGGCTGGATTGTTTCGGGAAAATATACTGCATCAAAACAGGATGTTGTATGCAATAACGCTGTTGGTAGCGATACATGTTCTCTAGAGAGTGGAGCGCTTTTGGGAATTGGAACATGTCCCAGAGAAGTCGAAGGCTGTACATACAGCTGAACAGTTGGCTTGCGAACGCAACTTCAAGCAGACATCACGCAGGCTTGAGTCGGGTCGGTTCGAAGTAAAGTTGCCATTTAAAATGAATTCCATGGTTTTGGGTTCCTCTTTCGAGACGGCAAAACGCCGCTTTCTATCCCTGGAACGCAGAATCGCGAGTGATCAGTACCTGCATGACATGTATATGGAGTTTATGAAAGAGTATCTCAACCTTGGTCACATGTTATTGCTTCCAGGCACTCCTCCAGGACACCATTAATATATTCCGCATCAATGTGTCCTGAGACCTGATAGTAGCACCACCAAGCTCCGCGTAGTGTTTGATGCATCGAGCAAAACTTCAACTTCAATCTCTTTAAACGAGACTTTGATGGTGGGAGCCACTATTCAGAGGGAGCTTTTTGCAACTCTTGCACGGTTTCGATTAAACCGTTTTGCCCTTACAGCGGATATCTCCAAGATGTATAGGCAAGTGCAGGTTGCTGAAGAAGATCGAAATTTCCAATTGATTCTTTGGAGGGAGAAAGCAAATATTGACGTGCAAACTTATCGCCTGAATACGGTCACGTATGGGACAGCTTCAGCTCCATTTCTGGCCATCCGCTGTCTTGTTGAGCTAGCAAAAGTCTATGCTAAGTCCCATCCTGTGGCCTCGCACGTCATAGCAAATGACTTTTACGTTGATGATATGCTGACAGGAGCAAATAGTCTGGAAGAACTGGGAAGAATTCGGCAGGAAGTGAGTGAGGTCCTGGAAGCGGGGGGTTTCATGTTGGCCAAATGGGCGTCAAATCATCCCCATCTGCTGTCCGATAGTGGCCAGGAAAAGTCTCTTCAGTTTGACCCTTCCGCTTCCATTAAAACACTCGGAATTCGTTGTCATCCGCAAACTGATTTGTTTCACTATCAGCTGGACGATTCCTTTGATTCATTACCCCCTACGAAGCGCAACATATTGTCAGTTGCTTCGCGATTGTTCGACCCATTAGGGTTACTATGTCCCTTAATTACCAGGGCAAAGATCTTGCTGCAGAATCTGTGGAGGCAAAAGTTGGATTGGGACGAGTCAGTTCCAATGAGTCTGCATACGAGTTGGAACAGGTTCAAGCAGAATTTATTCGACTTGGACAAAATCTCTATACCTCGCTTTATCGGTCTTGCCAATAGTTCCACCATCCAAATACACGGATTCGCTGACGCATCAGGTGATGCCTACGGATGTTGTATATACGTTCGTACCAAGGACGATAAAAATGTTTTATCCCGACTTCTTACAGCAAAGTCCCGGGTATCGCCTCTTAAAACGAAATCAATTCCACGACTCGAATTGTGTGCAGCGCTTCTTCTATCCACGCTATGCTCTCAAGTTCGACTGCTGCTAGACAAGTTTGTAATTGAAAGCGTGAACTTTTGGTCGGACTCCCAGGTCACCTTGTATTGGCTGGGAAGGGTCCCAGCCACACTAGCAATGTTTGTGGCCAATAGGGTTGCTGAAATCCAGGAGTTGTCCAGTGGTGTGATTTGGCGTCAGGTTCCCACCGATCAAAACCCAGCAGACTTAGTGTCCCGTGGAACAGATGTAGATGGTGTAATGTGCTCATTGTGGACTAATGGGCCGCATTTTCTTCTTAGTGGTCCTGAGAATTGGCCACTTCTTCATCAGGTTGAGTTGTCTCCAGAAATGGAAAAGTCAGAAGACAAGAAAAGTGTGGCAGCACATTCTGTGGCAAGGGGTCAGACTAATGAGGTCATCGAGCTGATTGAAAGATGCTCGTCGTTTCAGAAGTTGCTTCGGATCATGGCGTATGTGAATCGGTTCATTCAAGGTGGCAATCGCAGTCGAGATGTGGTTGTGTCAGCTAAGGAGCTGAAGGTCTCATTTCTTAGGCTGGTACAGGTAGTCCAAAGATGTGAGCTTGGATCGGAATTCCTCAAACTGGATAGGTCGGAAATTTTGTCTCCACATCTTCAACGACTCAGCCCGTTCATACACAGGAGCGAACTCGGCGGAGTCACCTTCCGACTGATTCGTGTTGGGGGAGCGGCATACTCCACATGCGGGCGGAAGCTTAGACGGTTGTCCAGCATCACTCCCAAGTATTTGATCACGTCCTGCGACTTTATTAGGTCAGCTCCTACTCGCACTGTGGCATACTCCAGCAGGCAAATTGGCCGGTACCCAGACGGTTCGTCTGGTGGCTTGTTACCTTTAGGCAGCAGGATGAGCCGTTGCCTCTTCCACTGTTTCGGGAAATGTCCTTCAGCCAGGCAGCTGTTAAAGGCGTCGACCAAGAGCTCGGGTCTGGTGGCCACTGCGAGCTTTAAGGCCCTGTTTGGGATTCCATCTGGCCCTGGCGCTTTCCTGTCCCCAACCCTCCTGGTAGCGTCGGTTACCTCCCTGGTGGATACTGGAACGTAAGGAGCCTCCTCCTGGGCTTGCTTTGCCATCTGTGGATGCCTGGGAAACAGTGCTGTCACTATTGTTCGCAGTAACTCTGGCCATGTGAGTGTTGGTGCGCTTACTCTCTAATCCTCTTAGTGACTACTTTGTATGCAGTGCCTCATGGGTCAACGTCTGCTACGTCGCAGATGCGGCGGAAGTTGTCGGCGGAATTCTACTTGCCTTGTGTCGAAGTCCTGGCGGCCTCTCGCTCGTTGGGCGTGTCGTCTCGCTCTGAGGCAGGCGCTCCTGGATTCGGCAATCTCCTGCGTCCACCAGTAGCAGGGTGATCCCCGTAGCGACGGCTTCCTCTTAGGCATAGATACGTTGTATGCATCAACGACCCGCTGCGTCAGTTCCCTTGCTGCATACTCCGCTGAGTTGCCAGCTGGGTTCCACTCGCAGTGCCTTATAGAGTCCGAGAATGATGCGATGTCCAAGAGGCTATCCTTCCATTTTGGGCCCATTAGTTTCGGCTTACTGGGACCACTGTTGGGTCGTCCGAGCTCGAAGTGGATCGCCTGGTGGTCACTGAAGGTAAATTCCTCCCCCACTCTCTAGGTGAAATTCCTACACAGGGAGCTGCTAAAGAAGGTCAGGTCTATTATTGAAGACCGTCCCGCCCTGCAGAAAGTCATCCTAGCTCCGTCGTTAGCCAGCCCAACATCTAGAGACGAGAACTGTTCCAACAGGCAGATCGCGGCCCTCCTACACTTGCTCTGTATCCATCCACTTCCTGGTACGGGTTTGTAGGGTTCACATACCAGGACCACGTCTGGTCTCCTCTCCTGGTGTCCTGGCTCAGGAGTGCCTGGGCCGCCTCGCAATGGTTGAGGTTTAGCTGTGTGCACCTCATGCTAGCCTTTAACAAGTGCCTTCTTAAATAGAGGACACCTGCCACTGCCTGCGACATGCCTCCAGTCTCCAGTCCTGCCCTTGCAGAGCATGCAATCCTCCTTACCGCATCTCCGGCACATCTTGGATCGGTCAGTCTCGGTCTCGGTCTCGGTCAGTTTGTGTCCAAACTCCATGCATCTGAAGCATTTAGTGACATTGACACGTTCCCTAAGCCTGCCTCTAACCCAGTCAACCTTTAGCACGCCTATTTTCAAGTCCCTGCGGGCATCCTCTGTCGGAAGCCGGATAGTCGCTATCTGCGTCTGTCCGTACCCCTTCCTGAGGCTTAAGTCGTCCATTGCCACATTTGGCAGCTAGACTTGGGGCATGATGGCCTCCCTTATCTCCTCCTTGGTGGTTACCTCATCCAAGTTGCTGCATTCGACGGTGACTCGCTGCTGGATCGTGCGGACACCTGCTACCAGTGACTCGCCGACCAAGTTCCCCCTTCTGGGTACGGCGAATTCTTGTCACTGCTTTGCCTAGCCCCTGCAGCTTTTCGTCCAGCTTGAGCTTACGCAGATTCTCTGCGTAGCTACTCGGATCTTTCGCCGCTATGATGATGGCATCAGGGCGTGGCCGTTCGGTCAGCACCCGAGTAGGCTTAGGCTTTCGTGACCTCGTCTTCCTGGTCACCTTTTTCCGAATTCGCTGGAGGTGCCGTTGTAGTCTCCGTGTTGGCTGCTTCGGGTGTCTTTGTGTCTACACCGACAGAGCAGGTTGCCATCTGGGTAGCAGCCCCTTTGCTTCTCTTATTGCCTGGAGTATTTACATTTGTCTGCTTCCTCTTCGCCTCCACCGCTGTCCGGAACAACGGAGGGGTTTGGGAGGACTGGTGTGTGCGTATTACCGCCTTCGCCTTGTCATGGAGCTGGATAGCCACGAGCTCATAGAGCACCCGGATGCTCTCTATAGAGTCCCTCATCGGTTGGTGTATGGAGAGCCTCTTTGCGTCCTCCAGCATTTCCAACAGATTTGCGATCTCCTGGCCAAGGTCACGTAGCGCAGTGCTGCTCTGCTCCTTATGTGGCCGCTTCGTTTGTACCCTTTCCTGGGCTCCTCTACCTAAAGTAGCTGCTGGTCTCACCTCATCCGGTGATCTCGCCAGTCTTGCAATCTTCGCGAATGCCTTCTCTGCCTCCGTCTCTGCTTGTGTTGTTGTTAGAAATTTATCCATTCTGTTGGGTCCCAACTCCCGGGTCGTTGTTCCCCTTCGTTCGTGCAGTCGCGTTACTGATCCCATGGTTATCTTTGCAAGCAGTGAGGCCATGCTAGGGTTGACTCTTGCCTTCACGGGTCAAGAGTTCAGAGCCGGATCCGCGCTAGTCGAGAGCCATGCTCAACCGAGCCTGCACAACCAACTTAATGGCGACGAAGAAGGAAGCGTGCCCAGAAGAATTGCTAGTTTTTAACGGGACGGGCGGCATCAGCATTAGCTTAGAAGCCATTTCAGCAGGATATCACTCCGCTTACTGAGGTTCTAGAATACTGACGCCGCCAGCCCAAAACGTCGATCCATGTATATGTCCAGTGTCCAATCCCCAGGATCTTACTGGTCTCGATCCTGGTCGCCTTCTCGTGTCTGCAAACGCGCCACGGATGTGTCGCGTCTACCCGAAGATACCTGCCGAGGGTCACGAGTTGCCTTTACTGCGTCAGAAAGGAAGTGACCTGACCTTTCCGCCTGCTAGAGGCACCTTTCTTTGCAGAGAAATCCCCTCGCCATATCTGTTGGTAATTTAACACAGGGTATTAGGTGTCCAGTATCCTAATCAAGGCTGTACTGGTCTCGGCCTTGATGCCGTTTTTGTCGCCTCTTGCGACCAGCAGCGGCTCGCTGTAGCTGTGCCTAATGGTAGGCTCCATTACCTTAGCACAGTCTGGCGCCATCTGTTGGCGGGGCACCGAACCCCCATGTGTAGATCTGCCGTGTAGAGCGTCGCCGTAGAATGTTAGCGCCACTGTGGGCGCCTAGCCTGCTTGTCTACATATCTATGCGTGCGCCCCTGCCGGAGCTCTACTATAGCTCTATGGTCCGCTTCCGAGCATGACTGCATGACTGCTGGCATGACTAGTACAATTTGGGAGCAGAACCAGACGGCACAAAGACAATAATGACAATTATAATTAAACAACAACAAAGTACAACTGTAACAAGTGACAGAGGACAGAGAGAGAGAGAGAGAGAGAGAGCAGATAAAGGAGGATAATCTCACCCCTCCCCCCTAGCCAAATCCTGCGCTCCGGATTGTTCTGTAGATAAACGATAAAAGACGGAACTATATATTTTGAGAACATCCGTTCTCTTGAGGTTTGATTTATTGAATGTCTTACTGAAATTTATCTTAGGTTCTACTTAGCTAAAACCAGCGTAGCTCCGCTCCCAGCAACGTCGGCAGCGGAGCGGCCGCATTTTCATATTCGTTATATATATGCCCAGTGCGGCTGATAGCGGGGGCGCGAGGGGAATCAGATGCGCGTGTACTTTATGTATCGTCAAGCTATGAGAATATGCCACTAAGCTAATTCGTCAAGCTATGAGAATATGCTGACGATACATTTATGTCGCTCGAGACATAACTTGGGTGATCGTATTATGTTTCACCCGAGCTATGTCTGGGACTTGTTTACGTAACTGCAACAAAGTGTTACAGTGTATAAACGTAAGTAGTCATTAAAAGTTCTATGACTTCTTTCTACTGTCCCTTCTGTCTGGTTGTGGTGTGCTGTGGAAGTTTTCTATTTCTAGAAATTTGCATAAGTTCGTGATTATTGAATTTTTGTATTCTGTTCCCATGTACGTAATGAACGTCTTCATTGGACCGTACTTCAGAATAAATTCTTCAAAAATAGCTTTCGCTACTGTGTTAGCACTTTTATTTCTAATTGGAATGGCAAATAGGAATTTTGTCAAGTCACAGATTAAAGTGACTGCATATTCATTTCCTTGTTCTGATTTAGGAAGTGGACCGATCGTATCCACTATTACCCTATCGAAAGCCATTTGGGGGGTTTCTGTAATTGTTAAAGGAGTTTTTGTATGTTTAGTCGTTTTCGACTTTTGGCATTTTTGACATTTACGTACGTAATCAGTAATCTCTTTGGTCATACCTTTCCAAAAGTAATATCTTTCGACCTTGGCCAAGGTTTTTGTTATGCCTGTATGTCCTCCTTGAATTGGATCATCATGTAATGTTGCTTCTTTTTCTTTAATATTTGTTATTAGGGTCACCTGGTTGAGTAGCGCTACTCTTAATATTCTCAATATTTTATTGCCCATATTTTTAAAATTGAAATTGAAATGTATTGAAATGTATTCAAAGATATTTTCCCACTGTGCCACTTTGAGTTGGCTGATTCTTTGTTTACCGGCTTGCATTTCAAGCCTTTGGAAGAACTGACCTAAGTCAAGGGTTCCATTAGTATATAAATCGCTAATCTCATATCTTGCTGTAATTTTTTTTCCATGTTTGAAAAAACATAAATTAGTTTTGTTAATGACTTCATATACGTTGGGCTTTGAAGCTTTTCCTAGAGATTGCCTAGGCAATTCAATCTTTCTTTTCCTGCGCAGGATTTTTGTCTACTTGTCTGTCTTGTAGTGACTTTTAATATATTGGCTGTTATGTTTTTTAATTCCTTTATTTTTATTCGTGACAGTGCATCTGCCACGAAATTGTCTTTACCCTTTAGATACTCGACTGTAAAGTCGTATTCTTCTAATTCAAGCCGCATGCGTGTGAGTTAATGGTCTGTGATCTGTTTTCATTGTAAAGTGTCTGCCATATATATATGGTCGAAAATGTTCAGTTGTACTCTTGTTACTTTCGCCCTTGGTAAATGATCTGGATGCGTATGCAATAGGAAGTTGGAGGTCTTTATGGTTTTGAGCTGCACACGCTTGCTTACTTGCATCCGTTATTATACAAAATTCTTTTGTGAAGTCTGGGTATTGTAACAGAGTTGGTTTGAGAAGTTGCTCTGTTAAGTTATAAATACTTAGCGAAACAATACCGCTCAGCTTGGTGGCTAATTTCAGAATGTTTATTGAATATCTTTTTGTTCTTATCCTAGGGTACAATCGTTCTTATGTATAACTGAGAGCGAGAGTTCTCCCATGCATTATATGAAAAGAGTACCACCGCATAAGTATTAGTGCGCGTGGTCTCTGCCTGAGTCTAATGGAAATGCAAGATCAGCGTTAAGGAGCTTTTGAGAGAGAGACCCATCGCCTCAGTGTTAGGGCGTTTGGGTTCTGCCTGAGTTCGGGTAAATGCCTGCTCAGCAGTTTTGGTAGCTGACCGATCTGCGTTCAAGTCTTAGATCGTTGCTGTGCAAAAGGAATGTTTAACATAAACATAAGTTGTTTATGTCACTGCTCATATGTACGCGCTTATATATGTATTTATATATATAACAGAGTGTTACATATGTACATGCATGGGTTCACTACACATCACTTTTTAAAAAAATAACGTAATATATGAAGTTATTTAAAACAATATTTGAATTTTGTGAACTAACATGTATGTTTATGTATAAAAAATATTTTTTTGTTTTTGTTTTTTTTTTATTTATTTATATATTCATTGTTTTTATTTATTTATTTTATTTTATTTTTTTCGCTGAACTATGTATCGTGGTTACATACGTGTGCTTACTTAAGTCATGGTTATTTTACGTATGCCTACCTAAGTCATGGTTACCTAAGTCCTGGCTATTTACGTATGTCTACCTAGGTCATGGCCATGACAGGATAAAATGAAATTATTATGAAATGAAATGCTTTAATCTATTTATTTATATATTCATTGTTTTTATTTATTTATTTATTATTTTTTTTTTTTTCGCTGAAATATGTATCATGGTTATATACGTGTGCTTACTTAAGTCATGGTTATTTTACGTATGCCTACCTAAGTCATGGTTACCTAAGTCCTGGCTATTTACGTATGTCTACCTAGGTCATGGTTACCTAAGTCCTGGCTATTTACGTATGTCTACCTAGGTCATGGCCATGACAGGATAAAATGAAATTATTATGAAATGAAATGTTTTATCTATCCTTATGTACTTTTTGTTTTTTGTCTTTTATATTTGAAATTGTTATATTATCATTTTCTCCTATACTATCTACCTTATATGGTCCAGTATATTTAAAATCTAACTTATGACCTGTTTCATTTTTCAATAAAACCTGATCTCCTGTTTTTAATTTGAAATCTAAACAGTTTTTATCATAATTAATTTTTTGTTTCTGTTTATTAGATTCTATCATTAATCTTGCTCTTTTAAAAGCTTGTTCTAGTCTAAATTTTGATTCTTTAGCGAAATCATCTATATTATAAATATATTATAAATAGGATAGATAGAATGCTATTAAAATGTATTGGTAAGTTCGAAGTCTTACCGAAAACTAATTCATATGGACAATAATCATGTGCCATAGAGGGGGTTGTGTTGAAGCAATATACGAAGTATTGTAGCCATACATCCCAATCTGTTTTGTCAGTTGAGATGTATGTTGATTTAGGAAGTGGACCGATCGTATCCACAATTACCCTATCAAACGCCATTTGTGGTGTTTCAGTTATAGTCAATGGAGCCTTGGTATGTTTAGTCGTTTTGGACTTTTGGTATTTGTGTGACCTCCTTGGATTGGATCATCATGGAATGTAGACAGTATCTCTTCTTTTTCTTTATTTTCTTTTATTGTGGTCACCGGCTTGAGTAGCGCTACTCTTAAATTCTTTAATATTTTATTGCCCTTGTTCTTAAAAGAATCTATTGAAATGTTCTCAAAGATTTCTTCGCTCGGTGCCATTTTAAGTTGGCTGATGTTATTAATACCGACTTCTTTTTCAAGCCTTTGGAAAAATTGACCTAAGTCGAAGGTTCCATTAGTATAAAGGTCGCTAACTTTAATTCTTACAAATATCTTTTTCCCATGTTTAAAGAAACATTTAGTCAAAGATAAATGTAACGTCACTACTTTTTTAACATCATCATTTTGTATGACGTTGTATATATTGGGCTTTGAAGAGATCAATTGCTTTTGCAATTCTGTGTTTGAACCTGCGCAGGTTTTTTGTCTACTTTGATTTATGGTAGTGGCTTTTAATACTGTATTGGTTGTTTGTATATTCTTTAAGTCTGTAATGGTTATTCTTGATAACGCATCTGCTATATGGTTGTCCTTTCCCTTAAGATACTCCACGGTAAAATCATATTCCTCCAAATCTAGTCTCATACGTGTTAATTTTGAGCTGGGGTTAATCATAGAAAATAAATAGGTAAGTGGCCTATGGTCAGTTTTGACAGTGAAATGCTTGCCATAAATGTATGGTCGAAAATGATTTATTGCCCAATGTATTGCAGCTAATTCTTGTTCTGTTGTGTTTTTATTACTTTCTCCCTTTGTAAATGATCTTGATGCATACGCTACTGGTAGCTGAGTTCCATTATAATTTTGTGTTAGAACAGCACCACATGCTTCTTTACTTACATCCGTTGTTATACAAAATTCTTTGCTAAAATCTGGATATTGCAGTAAGGTTGGTTTCATCAATTGTACTTTTAAATATTCGAATGCTTTCTGACATTTATCTGTCCATTCGAAGTTAACATTCTTTTACATAATAATAATAATTGGAAAAATTTTTAATGAAACGTCTATAATAATTGCAAAATGCAACGAATCTTCTAGAGCTATCTGCGTCCGTAGGGACTGGGTATTTCTCTATAACGTCATCTTTCTTGTCGTCTGGTAAAATACCTTTATCAGTACACTTATGACCTAGAAAGGTTACTTCGTGTCTGAAGAATGAGCACTTTTCAAGGTGCAATTTAAGGTTGTATTTTCTACACATATCAAAAACGCTGGTGAGGTTTTTAATCATGTGTTTTTCGGAACAACCGATGACAATTAGGTCATCCATATACAAGAATGCCTGAGAAGGTTCGATACCTGAAAATGCAATTGTCATCATTCTTTGAAAAGAATTGGGCGCTATTTTTAAACCATATGGTAATCGCGTGAAGCGATTGGAGCCATTGCTCGTTGAAAATGAAGTTATATTTCTTGAACTCTCTTCAAGTTCTATTTGATGAAAACCTGACATCAGATCTAGACATAAAAAGTATTTAGCTCTACCTAATTGATCAAGAATATCATCTATTCTGGGAAGTGGAAATTTGTCTGATAAAACTTTTTTTGTTTATTTGGCGGTAGTCAATCACTAGGCGCCATCTTTCACTATCTGAATTCGGTAATGATTTTTTCGGGACAATTAATAATGGACTGTTGTATTCAGAGACTGAGGGTTCTACTATTTTGTCTTTTATTAGCTTTTCTACTTGCTTTGTTACTTCCTCTTTTTGACTGTGGGGAATTCTGTAGTTTTTTATATATATTGGTTTCTGTTCCGAATATATCACAGTATTTGGTGCATAATTCTGTAAGAATGGTTTTGAATTGTTTATGTTTATGTTTATGTTTATTTTGATTTTTCCTAGTGCTACAAGTAAAACTTATTTTTAATGCACTAGTCACAGAAGAGTTATAGTTACAATTACAATATTTACTCATATTTCTAAACAATATTTGACATACATCAAGATTAATTTATTTCATCTATTTTGTATTTAATATTTAATATAATATTTAATATACTTTAATTTAAACTCAATTTTTAATTTTTTTATTTTTATTCTTATTTTAGGTTTTAATATATATATTTTTTTTTTTTTTTTTTTTTTTTTAGTTTTTGTGTTTTTAAATTTTTCCTAAATTGCGTTGGGTTGCTCAATGACTTTACATGATGGGGAAGCTGGTTCCATATGCGACTTGCATTTATAAAATATTGCCGTTCTGAATTCAATGTTTTGTATCGAATGCTCTTTATGTTGTTGGTTCGCGCAGAGTTAGCGAAATTAAGTTTCTGGTAAAGGTATGCTGGTTCTTTAGTGAAAACTATTTGATGTAAGAAAATTAGTGTTTTATAGTCCATCCATTTCAAAAAGTCAAGTTCAAATATCGTAGAAGCTATGTCTGATATTCTGTCTTTCCTCGTCAAATCGTAAATGTATCTTGCTATATCATTATATGCTACGGTCAGCTTGTGTCTACTCATAGAGTCGCAATTTCCAAATACCTCAACGCCATGCAAGAGAGCAGGAATGAGGTATGCTTTTGCAAGCATCATGCGGGTTTGGGTTGGCAGAAAGCGTTGCGTAAATTTAAGTGATCTTAGTATTCCATAAGTTCTTCCTGACGCTCTAGTAACTTGGTCGACCCATGTTAATGATCTATTAATCACAAACCCTAAGTTGCTTGCCCTTTCGCAGTATTCAATCGGTGTGTTACCAATTTGAAGCCGTCTTATTGCATTCATATCCACTTTCGTTTTGTTTTTATAAATAACAAGACATTTAGACTTCATAGGATTGAGGGAAAGCCCAATAGCATAAGCCCAGTTGCTAATTTTGTCGAGTTCCCTATTACACGCATTTATACAATCATTTAGTTCACATAGAGGTCGACTAACATAAAGTTGGACATCATCTGCATACATATGACAACTAGACTCAGACAAAACAGATGGCAGATCGTTAACATATATAACGAATAACAATGGTCCAAGAACTGATCCTTGGGGTACACCACGTTTAACAAATAAAGACGCTGACTTAGCAGTTGTTGTGACAACTGTTTGACATCTATTGCACAGGTATGAGGTCATTAGTTTTACAGCCGTTGGAGAGAAGTTGCACTCATTGTGTAGTTTTTCGACCAGAATTGCATGATCAACGGTGTCAAAGGCCTTGCTAAAGTCAAGTAGTGTCAGGAATGTTTTTTTGCCCTCATCCATTTGTTCTCGTATATCCTCTACTATTTTTATAAAGGCTGTTGTACAGCTTCTATTTCTCCTAAATCCAGACTGATTATCATTTAGTATTTTGTGCTCTGTCAGATAGTCACTGATCTGTTTTGCCATTAAGCTTTCAAAGGCTTTCGATAGCATTGGGAGAATTGAAATAGATCTATAATCTTTTGAATTTGATTTTGGGATGGGTATGATTTTAGCTTCTTTCCATTTTCAGGGAACGTTGACGTCATTAGAGCAGTATTGAATATATGGGTAATTGGCATTATAATATATGGGAGTATAAGTTTGAGAAATTTGGGGTTCATATTATCTAGACCAGTTGCGGTGGACTTTATTTTCAAAATACAGTCAAGGGCATCTCTCGGACTCACGCTGATAAAGTTAAAGTCTGGAAATGTATGACTGGCAGGTACGGAGCTCAGTCTTGTATTGTTTCTAGTGACAGGCACTGGAGGTTGCGAAAATTTTATATTTAGTTCTTCAACATTAATATTTGCTTGGGCCACAGATTGTTGTTTCCCTATCCCTATACTTTTTATTGCTTGCCATTTTTGTTTAGAAGTGATTGCTTCGTTAAGTGTTACTGTATAGTACGATTTTTTAGCTTCGATAATTCTCTTTGACACATTCTGTCTATTTTCTTGGTAAATTTTAAAATGAGTTTCAGTCTTGTATCTCTTCCACTTATGATAAGCTTGGTTTCTTTTTTTAATTCCTAGTTTTAGGTCATTTGAGAACCAAGGATTTGCTTTTCGATTGGCAGTTGCTCTCTTTAGCGGAACATTCTGATTAAATAGGTAATTAATATTAAACTGAAGCTGGTCAAGTTGAGTGTTAACGGATAATTGGTCATATAAAGAGTGCCAGTCAAGTAGGTTAATGTCAATGTCAAGCTTTGCAAAGTCAATATTTTTGAAATCTCTGTAGAATATGGGAGGGTCATTTTCGTCAAGATTAAAGTCATAGGTCAAAAATAATAAGTCATGTTTTGAATATCCAGGTACTGAAAGTTGATCGTATAACATTATCTTTGTTTTAACATTCACAAAAAATAAGTCAAGTAAAGTATTTCGGGTTTTTGTATAGTGTGTGGCCACCGTAGAGTTTACCAAGTTCAGTCCTAATGCTTCCATATGTTCTGTCAAGTGTCTTTGTCTGAATATATCACAGTTAAAATCTCCAGTCAGAATTATATCAGTATATGTAAGGTATATGTCAGATATTTTAGTTGTCAATTCGGAATAGTCAATGTTCTGATTAGGTCGATAAATGCATCCTAGTAGTAATTTATTTGAGCTTTTGTGTCGATCAGTTTTACAAAAATATATTCGAGTTCACTTTCTGGGGGCTGTTTGCAGACAATTTTAGTCAGGATATTTTTTTCTTGTGTAAATTGCAACGCCACCCGCATGGCCAATACGATCTGAACGAAAAACATTGTAACCACTACATGCAATTAACAAATCACTACATTCAGAGACGAACCAAGTTTCAGACACACAAATAACATCTATTTTAGAATCGGTAAACATATATCTGAACTCTTCTATTTTCTTTGGCAGGCTTTGTGCATTAATATGGCAAATTTTTAGGCCAGATCTTTGCTTCACCAGAATTCTTAGCAAACCATGGGTATTAGGATTTATGCTTTCTGTGGAATCACCCATTTTAAATGTTCAAATGAAGTAATATTCAACAGTGCAAGAACAGGAAAAAATCTAAAAACACATCTAAAAACA
The DNA here is from genome assembly GCA_018150905.1 of Drosophila ambigua. Classification (NCBI taxonomy): domain Eukaryota; kingdom Metazoa; phylum Arthropoda; class Insecta; order Diptera; family Drosophilidae; genus Drosophila; species Drosophila ambigua. Next base: position 49,497 of record JAECWS010000122.1, read on the forward strand.
CATATTTTAATTAAAACTACTGGTAAAGTATTATTAATTTTACTTGCTATCATTTCTGCGTCACTGCTGCTCTCCTTCTTGATGGCGAAAGGAACAAGTTGGTATCATGGAAAGGTGGTTCATGTTTTCTAGAACAATGATTTCACCGTTTTGGCTTGCCCTGACATGTACTACTCCTCTTCGCGTGAACACAGCCGTTAGTTTCCTAGCCTTTTTCAGCTTCATAGCTTTCCTGAAAACCAAATAGTTTTCCTTCGTTAATTGCTCGTTGACATAAACGGGGGCCGGGGAGTCCAATCCAAGTTGCTGGAGGGTCAGTGTTTGCTGCGTTTCGCGCCTTAGCGTGCCAATTGCTCTGAGCAGCGCAGCCTTATCACGTAAGTGATCGAGCTTGACGATTATTACCGGATCAACTATTGACTGTGGTTGGTTCCGTCCTTTTCCCATGCGGTAGATGTCCTTAATGGTAGGCGCTGGGGTTAAATTTAAATTGAAGCATAGGGTGTTGAAAATATGCTTCAATTTTTCGCCTTCAACAAAGGGGACACCGTGAATGCGCAAATCGCAGGCGATGTTTGCATTTTTCTTGCACAGATAGCTTGTGACTTAGCTTAGCTTCTAGATCGGCGACTCTTTGCGTTATTCCTCGAGCCTCGCCCAACTCCTTTTCAAGGAACTCCACCCGGTCGCTAAGCTGCTTTATTTGTCCAGTTAGAGTGCCTATTTTTTCGACTAATAAATCACATAACCGATTTTCGCACTCTTCCATTTTTGTTGCAATGAGATCCGTCTGCTCCTTTAGGCGTTTGTCCAGTAGTTGCAGAAGGCTTGGCGACAGAGAATCAGCTTTTGTGCTGATTTGAGGTCAGTGTCGGTGTTTTCACGCACTCGCTTAGTAACTGGTGGCATTTCAAACTTCTAACTGAAAAACTGCTTGAAAGTTGTAACACCGATACTGCTTTGCCGATCAACGGATCTGATGTGGTGAGCGAGCGCCCTCTGGTGGAATTTGTGACAAGCTTTTCCGATATCTGTATCAATCGCTGGACAGCTGTCTAATGTTACCTCTAATGCAAAGTGCAATTGTTTTCTCCTTCACACGCTGAGTGAAAAATTTTTATTTCGCGCTTTTTCCTCGTCTCCTTTCCTCACGTGAGCCAAATTTGAGTGATTTTAAGATGATGGATTTCGACAAAAATATAAAGTTGTTTTTATCCACGGCCCGGCCAGTTGGAGAGTCGGTGTCAGTTGTCGGGTGTTGGTAAGCACCTTATTGAATAGGGAAGTTTTTATTTAACTTGTCTAAAATTTCGGTCTGATTATAATCGACAAAACCGAACTTTTTTTCCTCAAGGATCCAAACCGACTTTTTCTGATAGATATGGGGTTTTAAAATTTTTTAAAGAATTATGGTTTTTTTTTCTATGGCAGAACTTTTTTTGAAGAATTTTTGAAGTCTGGTATTTTTTTTTTAAGCTTTTTTCAGACGTAGCGCTGGTTTTTTTCACATAACTCTAGTATCTTTCATCTGGTTGTTAAGAACTTTGCTATTTTGAAAAGATAATTAAAACAGCTAGAAGATAAGCCCAAACACTTTGTGATTTCAGCTTACCGTCTGAGAAATATAAAGCATTGAAATGCAAAAATGATGATTTTTTTGCGGTATTATTTACGAAATTTTGTTTTTAAAAACTCAGGAAAAGTCGAAAAAAAATTATATCCTGTGTTTTCTATTTTTTTGTGTAGAGGTGCATTAATTTGGCGTCGTTTAAGGTATCGCTCATTAAAATCTATGGAGAGACTTTGGAGCTAAAATTCGTTAACCAAACCTAAAAAATGGAAAAATTAACAAAAATACCTTTTTGAAGGTTGCGGGCCCAACTGCCCATCGGGAATTGCGATCGCGATCAGGTACCAAATGTACAACCCTTTTTCGGTTGCTTTGTTCCCAATTGGCAGTTGGGCCCGCAACCTTCAAAAGGTATTTTTTGTTAATTTTTTCCATTTTTTTAGGTTTGGTTAACGAATTTTAGCTCCAAAGTCTCTCCATAGATTTTAATGAGCGATACCTTAAACGACGCCAAATTAATGCACCTCTACACAAAAAAATAGAAAACACAGGATATAATTTTTTTTCGACTTTTCCTGAGTTTTTAAAAACAAAATTTCGTAAATAATACCGCAAAAAAATCATCATTTTTGCATTTCAATGCTTTACATTTCCCAGACGGTAAGCTGAAATCACAAAGTGTTTGGGCTTATCTTCTAGCTGTTTTAATTATCTTTTCAAAATATTAAAGTTCTTAACAACCAGATGAAAGATACTAGAGTTATGTGAAAAAACAAAGCGCTACCTCTGAAAAAAGCTTTAAAAAAAAAATACCAGTTTTCAAAAATTCTTCAAAAAAAAGTTCTGCTATAGAAAAAAAAAAAATATCATCAAACCATTTCTAAGCCCCAAATCTTTAATAAAAAGTTGGTTTTGTTCGTTGAGGAAAAATCGTGTTGACTAGTGTTATCATTTCATTTGTGTCCTTTGTGGCTTTACAGGCCAATCTTCTTGCCGGTCGACTCAAATTTTGGTCGGGCATTACAATTATTTAATATTAATTATTATATTATGCTGTCGGTCGGGCCTTCTGGGATCATTCCAACGCTGGCATAAGCGGCGGTTTGCCTCTCATGCATTTGTATTTAAATTTCCTTGTAGTCCAACGTAGGCATAAGCGGCGGTCTGCCTCTCATGCATTTGGTTCTGTGGATGTTGCCGGTTGCACGTGTCTGCAAGTGTACAGACAATGGGGACTGTACATCGGGCCTTCGCAATCCTGTGGGCATCGGCGTGGACTTGTAGGGATTGTCTTCGGTTCTGGACGATAGGATTTTGTTAGATTTTGTTCGTAATTTTCTGAGGGGCAGGGTTGACTCTTAGTTTTTAATAACGAGTCGAGGTGTTCGAGTTCGTTATTCAATTTTATCGCAGTGTCCCACGGTGGGGGATTCTCGCATTTGTAGAGGAGTCTTACAATCTCAGACTTTCTACGTCTGATTCGCTCTTTTAATCCACTGCGCCTGGGCAGTTTCGCCCTCGAGCCCTTAAATATGCATTCGTTTCACAGAACTGTTGTTTTTCCAAGAGTATTCTCAATTTTGTTGGTGCTGTGCCTCGCATTCTGCGGACACACACCCTTCTGAAGACTGAAGACCATTAATTGTTATCTACTTCCAACACTCAACTTGTGTTTCCACAATTGGTCAGGAATATGTCCAAAAACTTTATTTTATATTTTCACTTTGATCACTTGTCACGGTCGCCATGTTAAGTTATAAAGACTTAGCGAAACAATACCGCTCAGCTTGGTGGCTAATTTCAGAATGTTTATTGAATATCTTTTTGTTCTTATCCTAGGATACAATCGTTCTTATGTATAACGGACATAAGTATTAGTGCGCGTGGTCTCTGCCTGAGTCTAATGGAAATGCAAGATCAGCGTTAAGGAGCATTTGAGAGAGAGACCCATCGCCTCAGTGTTAGGGCGTTTGGGTTCTGCCTGAGTTCGTGTAAATGCCTGCTCAGCAGTTTTGGTAGCTGACCGATCTGCGTTCAAGACTTAGATCGTTGCTGTGCAAAAGGAATGTGTAACATAAACATAAGTTGTTTATGTCACTGCTCATATGTACGCGCTTATATATGTATTTATATATATAACAGAGTGTTACATATGTACATGCATGGGTTCACTACAGCTCCTTTAAATGTAAGAATGCATTTTGGCAATCATCTGTCCATAGAAATGGAACATTCTTTTTACATAATCTGGTTATGTGCCGTGAATAGTCGGTGAAATTTTTGATAAAACGTCTGTAATAATTGCAAAATGCAACGAATCGTCTAGCGCTGTCCGCGTCATGCGGGACTGGATAGTTTTTGATGACGTCATATTTTTTCGAGCATATGTTTTTCGGAACAACCAGCGACTATAAGATCGTCCATATATAGGAATGCTTTGCGAAGCTTCAAGTCCAGAGAATGCAATAGTCATCATTCTTTGAAATGAATTTGGCGCTATTTTTAAACCAAATGGTAGTCGCGTGAAGCGATATGAGCCATTGCTCGTTGAAAAAGACGTTATATTACGTTAACTTTCTTCTAGTTCAATTTGGTGAAAACCTGACATTAAGTCAAGACATGAGAAGTATTTTGCTCTACCTAGTTGATCTAAAATGTCATCAATTCTAGGTAGTGGAAATTTATCTGACAGGAGTTTTTTATTTATTTGACGATAGTCAATTACTAATCGCCATTTCTTTTGCTCTGTGCCTGGAAGGGCTTTCTTTGGTACTGTAGCAGTGTATCCCCTAATACCACTGTACATACATATAATACTAGCCATTAAGCCCACTGTACATACATATAATACTAGCCATTAAGCCCACTGTAATCGTGTTCTCAGCACCAACACATATAGAGACACTCTCAATGTAAAGAGAGCGCAAAGAATACGAAGGAGAAAAGAAAAGAATAAAATGAGAGCGAGATCAGTTTTGGATCGAGCAGAGACGAGAAAGCACGCGTTGTCAATTGCTGCCCAGACTACAATTTCAGAAGTGGTTCAGAAGCCCACTAAAGTTAGAACTCCCACTCAATTAAAAGCTACTGACTAAAACAATAAAAATGGATAATCTCGACATCAACAACTATACAATTAAAGGATTGAAGACTTGGTGTGCTCGATTAAATCTGCCCACAGAGGGTAGTAAGGCCAGGTTGATTGCAATGCTGAATGAAATTCCTGCATTTGAGCGTGGACCTGGGCCCATAATCGACAATCAAGGCGCAGTTCCAAAACACAAAGAAAATAACGAAATCAACTACGCATTAAAAGGCACTGGCGAAATTTCTGGAAACTCCGACAACGGCACTGTACCCACAGCTTCAGCTAGCAGTGTATCAGACAAGGACGGATATACTGACCTGCTCGTTGAGTTCGACGCACACAACGAAACGTTGAGGAAAGAAGAAACGCCGATTGAAGCAGTAGTGCAGACCACAAAAAAGATGTCGTTGGAATTCGAAAAAGACAACAAAGAAGAAATCGGAACATTAATAGAAGTTGGCAGCTCCAGCCCCACTCCGATAAATAGCAATTTTGCAACACTAGAACAAACCATTGAAAACCTGCAACACGAAAACGAACAGCTGCGCAAAAAATCAGGTGTCCCATTTAATGTAATAAAAGAACGCGTTCCTGAGTTCAATGGCGAAGGTGATATTGATGTGTGAGGATCCTATTTCAGGCTGGGATATGCATCAGTCTGTCCAGGGTCCGCTACAAGAAGAAGCGTGGTTGGTGTTCTGTTGACGTGATATTTTCTTTATTTACTTATTCGGTTACTATGGCTTAGCTCGCGGATCTAGTTGTTTGGCCTTGGAGCCGGTGGACTGGGTGCCGTGTATTGGGGCTGGTGGACTGCCTGGTGCAGTGTCTTGTGTTTGGGCTGATGGACTGCCTGGTGCAGTGTCGTGTGTTGGGGCTGGTCGACTGCCTGGTGCAGTGTCGTGTGTTGGGGCTGGTGGACTGCCTACTTCTTCGGCCGATCTTGGCCCTTTTATGCATCTGGTGATCGCACCTGACCCGGAAATAATTAATTATTGCTAACTTATGATTATTTTTCTGACAATAATTGTGGGGCTAGCAAGTGGGTCGAAGCTTGGTGCTTCGTTGACAGTTTGCTAGTGGGTTAGTAGTGTTCAGAGAAAAAGAAGGTTTTGCTATCACGGAAGGTGATAATTAATTAATTAATTGTGTACGTTGCTTAAAGTGCTGACACACCGCTATTTGGGGCAAACCGTGGCTAGAGCCATGGTGCGTCAGCTCTGTGTAGATCAGTTTGTTTCTTGTCTTCCGCCAGAGTGGATGGGCTGACTCTCCACCGTTTGTGGCGAGCCATGAGTAGACCCATGGTTCGTTACACCGTCGGTGTTAATCTAGTCATTTTAGCGTGGCGTCGATAAAGTTCTTTCTGCTGTTCTGGCATTCTTGAATCTGCGGTGCTATGTCTGGTGGCCAAGGATCCGTGGGCAGTTCTGGGTCGTCTTTTGTGGCTTCGGGGTCAAAGGGTTGATTGGGGTCTTTCGGAAGGATGGGTTTGTCAAATGTGCTGGACGGTTCGATCCTTCTTTGGTAGTCGCTTATGTGGGCGACGATCGGGGTGGCGTTGGCCGTGGGTTGATATGTTTCGTATCTCTGATGCAATACTTGGGTGGTATTGGCGGTCGTTTGGCGCATGAACAGGTGAGTCTCGGTGATGCCTCTTGTGTTGCAGCGACGACTTGCGTGGGCGACGAAGATCTCGGACATGGTTCTAGGCATGACTCGTTGCATGGCGCTAGGAATCATGTCAGTACGCGGAAGGTACTCCATTGTGTTGGCGAGGATCGGTGTGGCGTCGGCCGTGGGGAGGAGCGGACGGCTGTCTGGGCATCGTGGGGGCATTGTGCTGGTTTCCGGGCCCTCGTTGAGGGGCTCTGTGGAGATCAGTTCGATTATGGGCCCCGTCCAGCGTGGGGTTAGCGTGGCTGTTTCCCGTGTGGCTGGGCTGTCGGATGGTGGTGGCCGTTGTCCTTTTTCGCTGCTGGCGGTCGGTTTCGAGGGTGTCCATGCGTTCCCTGCTTCCGATGCGGTTTCTCTGCGTGCTTGCTCTGTTGCTTGTCTTGGACCTGGGCTTCCTGTGTCGAGCTCCGGGTTCAATTGTGTTTGTCTCGTGTGTGAGATCCTCGTGGTTTGTTTGGGATGCTTGTTCCCTGTTGTTGGCCTAGGACGCGGTTGCTCCGTAGTGACCGTGGGACTCGTTTTCCCGTTTGGTTGATTGCTGTTTTCTGGTGTTGACCTTGGATTCGTGTTCTCCGTTGTGGTCCGGTGCTTAGTTTCCGTTGCGATTGGTTTGGGTGTCAAGTGCTGCGTTGCGTTATTGGGTGCCGTGTGCGTTGTGGTAGGTCGTGGACGTGGGTTCGTTGCGAATTGTTGGGGTTTCTGGTATCGGGGTTCGGCGTCTTGTACGTGGATGGTAGTAAGCACGGGTTCAGTGGGTGTGGGGCGACGGTCTCGTAGCTGTAGCAGCGTGGTGCCGCATTGGATCGTCGTTCGATGGCACCTAAGAAGTCCATGCCAACAATGACTTGTCCCAACATGTTTGGCAGGACCAGGAGCGGAATTTGAACCTCTCGTTGGTCCAGCTTGATGTGCGCCAGTAGAACTTGTGAGATCTCTCTGACCGAGCCATCGGCCAGGCGTATGCGGACGCATGCATCTTGCAGGCTGGTGTTGTTGTCTAGTTTTCGGGCGAGGTTTGCGCTGATGAAGCTTCTGGATGCCCCGGTGTCGATTGTGGCTTCCGTTGCGTGTCCTGCTATGGTCACCATCGCCACTATCCGGCCGTTGCTCACGTGTAAAGAATTTTTTAGTCGCGGGTTGGAGGAGGCGTCGTTCCTGGCTGATCCTGTGTCAGATGGGGACGCATGTTGTTTCCCGACGTGTTCTGGCGGCAGCAATCGACGGTCCGTGTGCCGCGTTTGCCACATTCCCAGCAGAATAGGATCAAGGGATTTTGGCAGTCGTATGCCGCATGTCCGTCATCACCACACCGACGGCAAGCTGTGCGTGGGCTGGCGATGGGGGTCGTGATCATGCGATGTGCTACATCGGGATTTGTCGTACTGTCTGGATGAGCTGGCGGTCTCCCTGGTGTGTCTGCCGATTCCCAATGGGGTCTCCAAAATGACGTCTGGTGCGAGTCGCAATTCCTCTGCTCTGTAGCCGTCCTTGCATTTCTTGGCGTGTTCCTCAGGGCTGCGAGAGTGGTCGGGATGGTCCGCTATTGGATGCTCTCGAACTCGGTGGCCAACACTGTAAGCTGTGCTAAGCTTTGGAGTTCGTGTCGGCGCACGTACATCGGTATGCTGGCAGGGCGTTGTCGTAGATCCTGCTCAGTTCCTTGGCTGCGTCGTAGTCGGCGTGGTGCAAGAGTAGACGTATCTCGATAAGGTAATCTTTGAACAATGCTCCTCCCGCTTGCTTGCGGGCCCGGATTCGGTCTTCCAATTGCTCGAAGTACCGTGGCGGCAAGAAGAAAGTCAGAATTCTTGGCGGAAATAGGCCCATGAGCTGCCTTGTAGTTGGCTGGTGCGGTACCAGCGACTGGCCCGATCACTGAGAAGTTCTGTCATGGCTCGGGGCAGCTGATTCACGTCCACCCCATATGAGAGAGCACGTTCCTCGAGTAGTTCCAGAAACACGAGGGGATCGTCCTGCCCGTCGAACCTGATTCCCCATTTTCGAATCTGTTCTACGCGATGTGGGCGGTGGAAGAGTCCATGGCTGGCACGATCCTCTGGGTGGGCGAGCGGCTGGTCTCCGTAACTGGAGGTCTGGGCAGATCGGCTGGCGTTACGATGCGTGGTGGGCAGGGTGTGCTGTATTCGGCCGCATGTGGGTACTTGTAACCCGGCTTTTGGGTCCGGTCTTCCGATGGTCAGACGGCCCAGGAGTGGTGGGCATGGGTCGATCGGGAAGAGTCCTGCTGGTCTGGCGTATTGTCGTTCGAGGTCTCCCATGGTCGGACTCCAGGCGTTCGTGGCACTGTTACGTGGTTCCGGCTACTTAACGCAGCGAACTTTCGTTCGACTCGTTCCTCGGACCGTTCCTTCGGTGCCAAAGCCGATTTACGTGGGCAAGGGCTTCCAGTTCGTCGTCGACGGAGTATTGGTAATCGCTAGCCGGTGGTGACTTTTGGGTTGCTAAGGGGTCTTTCCTCCGGGCAAAGCTCCGTTGAGCCGATCGTCTCCGTGGCCTTCCATGGTCGTGTTTCTGCGACTATGGGTACCTGACTTACGCTTTGGTTTGGTACGTATTTCATGCGCGGTAGCACTTCAGTTTGATACTTTCACTGCGGCACTACTTGTTCGCGACCGGATTTAGTCGTGGGCGGGGTTTTTGTGTTTGGCGGTTGATTGATCCGCGAAAGCAGTAGGCTTTTCGGAAAATTGACGACGGGTCTTTTACTCCATTAAGCTTATTATTTACTGTGTTTATTACGTTTAATAGTTCACCAATTTGAAAGTCCCTGGTCTCGCTGCGCCATCTTGTGAGCTGGTGATCCCATTTCAGGCGTGGGATTTTCATCAGTCTGTCCAGGGTCCGCACGGAAGAAAATTTCTAGATTGCAGGTGACTTTCGGGTATTGGAGTAACAATAATTGATCGTAAGAGAGGTAGGCAACAGGGGAGTGCTTATTGCCGATCGAATAATAGTTCAGAGGGGTTGAGGTTGGTGTTCTGTTGACGTTGTTATATTTTTCTTTATTACGTATTTGGTTACGATGGCTTAACTGGCGGATCTAGTTGTTTGGCTACTTGCAGCCGGTGGACTGGGTAGCCGTGAATGGGTAGGTCGACTGTTTCGTGGTCAAGTGGTTTGTGTTTGGCCATGAATGGACTGCCTGGAGCAGTCGTCTTGTTTTTGGGCTGATGCGAAGCAATGCCTGGTGCTAAGTGTCGTTTGTCGGCGCTTGGTGGACTGCTTACTTCTTGCGGCCGATGGCTTAAGCCTTTTTATTTTCGCATCTGGTGATCGCACCCTATTTGTGGGACCCGGAAATAATTAATTATTGCTAACTTATGATTAATTTTTTTGACGACCATTGTGGATGCGCTGAGCACTAGCCGTTGGTGACCAGCTTGGCTGCTTCGTTACAGTTTGCTAGTGGCTTATCTCAGTGTTCAGAGACAAACAAGGTTTTTGCCTCACGGAAGTTGAATTTCTTAAAGTTTGGGCCAGTAGGTTGGTAATTTATATGCAGGCTTCTTTCTAGTGTGATCTTCCAAGGGAAATTTTCCCAAGAGGTGGAAAGGTGGTTTAATTTTTATGTAAAGCTCAAAAATGTGTAGAGTGGTTTATCGAGAGTTCTTAATTAATTATTATAATAAGTGTACCTTATGTTCCTTGATGGCTATCGAGCCATTTTGCGTCCAGCTCTGTGTAGATACTTTGTATTCTTTTCTGTTACTGGCCAGGGGGGATAACAGGGCTAACTGCTCACGCCCTTCTGTGGCGAGCCATGAGTTAGCGTTTTGCACCTAGATGTTTGGCTAACCTGCATAAAAAATTTTAGCCATTTTCACTGTCACTGTTTGGCTATTAAGAGTTTTTAATAGCCGTTGAAACTCGTTTGACTTAAAGAAAAAGGTCTAGCGTTTCAATGAGAAATGTACAATTAATTTTTATTGGGAATTAAAGTAGGCGTTAGTATGAGCGATATAATAAAGCGATGCGATTGATACGAAGATTATCTCTCTACTGGCTACAAGGGCACATGGGCCGACTTGCCAGCGCCCTATGCAGCAAGTGTTAAAAGAGAGCGAAAACGAGCGATGAAAGGAGAGCAGATCGGGGCAGATGCTAAGCCGAGCACGAACGTCATATGGAACGCGAGAGACCAGCTTAGATGCTGCAACTGCAACAACAAAGCGAAGAAGGCGAGATAAAATGAAAGAGCGGCCGCTGCCGTGTATAACATAGGCTGATTAACAGTGATTGGTACAGTGCAAATAATGAAGCCTGACTTTCAACAGCATCTTTAAGGGGAAGCAGACACAGCTTGTTAACGGCTCGCTTGGTGATTCCAGTTGCAGTCCTCAGCACAGCGACTCGCGCGACGCCATCTCTTCCAGGTAGTAGTTCGATCACCCTCGCTAGTGGCCACTTCATGGGAGGTAGATTTTCATCCTTGACGAGGACCAGGTCTTTGACTGCTAAACTCGGCTTCTGAGTTCGCCACTTTGAGCGCTGCTGCAGTGACGTGATGTACTCCTCCTTCCACCGGGACCAAAAGAGCTGTTGAAGGTAAGAAACGCGCTGCCAGGCGTCAAGGCGATCGAAGTTTAGCTTCGTGACATCAGGCTCAGTGAATGAAGCAGGAGGGCCGCCATTCAAGAAATGTGCTGGAGTTAAGACGTCAAGATCGGCAGGACTCTCTGAAATGGGAACTAAAGGTCTTGAATTAATGACTGCCGTGATGTGGCATAACAGCGTCCGCAGCTCGTCAAATCCAAGAACCGAATTGGCTATCGCTCGATAGAAGTGGTACTTGGCCGTCTTCACTGCGGCTTCCCATAGGCCACCAAAGTGAGGCGAGCGCGGCGGGATGAAGTGCCAATCAATGGACTCAACCAAACAGAAATCCAGAACCGCCTTCTGATGATCGTCGCTGAGAAACAGGCGTCTTAGCTCCACGAGCTCGTTCCTTGCACCGACAAAATTGGTTGCGTTGTCTGACCAAATTTGCCGTGGCTTTCGTCTGGTGCATATAAAGCGCTTTAGGCCGTGGAGAAACGAGACTGTCGATAGATCCTTGATCAGCTCCAGATGAACGGCCTTGGTCGCGAAACAAATGAGGACGCAGACGTAGCACTTGATTGGAGCCTTGTTGCGTGCCTCCGGCTTGTAGAAAAACGGGCCACAAAAGTCTACGCCTGTGATCTCAAAGGCGTGAGAACCGTCTAGGCGCTCTTTTGGAAGATCCGCCATGATGTGCTCCAATATTCTAGGTTTCGTTCGAAAACATCTCACGCACTTGTTTACGGCCTTGTTAACTGTCTTTCTCCCCCAATAGGCCAATATTGGGATCGAATTAATCCCAGTAGAGCTCGAGGACCGGCGTGTAGATTCCGCTCATGAAAGTGAGAGATTATTGCAAGAGTAAGCGGATGGCTGCTGGGCAAGATGATGGGATGACGGCCATCAAAATCCAACGAAGAATTCTTCAGCCGACCATCAACTCTGAGGAGTCCAAAATTATCCATGAAAGGGCACAATGATGAAAGTGAGCTGGATGAGGCGACCACTCCCCTAGAGCGCAGTGACTTCATGTCTTCCCAGAGCTGCGTACGCTGGACCAGCCGCACCAATAGCTGGGTTCCACGTTCAATGTCAGAGACGGTGAGTCCAGGGCGCCGAATCCGGTTGCAAAATTTGTGAATGTAGCCAAAAACGCGTTGCAAAGAAGCGAATGAGTTCGCATACTTGGATTTGGCTACAATGTCCAAGTAGGGTGATTTGGCCAAGAAAACCTTACGACGCAGCTCCAGGGTTGGCTTATCAGGCAACACCGTAGCTGGCCAGTCATCTGAAGAGCCGCAAAGAAAGGGAGGTCCATGAGCCCAAAGGGGTGACTCACTCAACTCGATTGGTAGAGCTCCTCGTGAAAGAATGTCGGCCGGGTTCAAAGCTGTGGGAACATGATGCCATTCCATTTTTTCAGTCAGTTCCTGTATCGTTGCCACTCTATTTGCGACAAATATATTGAATCGGGATGGCTCGTCCCGAATCCAAGAGAGCGCAACAGCCGAATCACACCAACAGTAGCACCTTCCTTTGAAGACACTCATTCCTGCTACCTCAGATATGAGCCTAGCTAGCAATTCCGCTCCACAAAGCTCCAGCTTTGGTATGGTTAGTGTTTTCAATGGAGCAACACGAGATTTTGCGCAAAGTAAGTGACTGCTGGATCGCTGACCCTTCGACACAACATAAATACAGGCACCATAAGCCTCTATGCTCGCGTCGCAAAATCCATGAATTTCTAACTCAGAGTTCGGAATTAGCACAAGCCGAGGAAATTCATAACGCCGAATCTGGCCAAAACTACTGCATATTTCCTGCCACGAGTGTTGAGTGCGGATGGCAAGCTTTCATCCCAGGATAACTTCTCTTTACACAACTGCTGGAGAAAGATTTTTGATTTTGTAATGATAGGCCCAGCTAATCCGAGGGGATCGTAGAACAAAACGGAACGCCTGCAGGGACGCGAAGATGACTGTAGGGTCGAAAACGTGAATAAAAGCTGATCAGAAACCGGATCCCAGGCAAGTCGTAAAGTTTTGGTGAAATTGCTGCCATCGTCGAACTTTAAAAAGGTTTCCCGGAACTCCATCGAGCACAGCAGGCACGTTTGAACACCATTTCCTCAACCGGAACTGACCTCTCGACAAAATTCCAGTGGTTTGCTCACGAATGTGGATAGCCTCATCCTGAGAGCTGGCTCCAGATATCAAGTCATCGACGTAAAAGTCCCGGCAAAGAATCTCAGCCCCAACAGGAAACGCTACCTGCTCATCCATTGCCAGCTGATGCATTGCCCGCACTGATAAATATGAGGCAGGCTTCGTCCCATAAGTAACGGTGTCCAGCTTAAACACACGCAAATCCTCTTGCATGGAATTCCTCCACAGAATACACTGCAAGTTACTATCCTCGGGTGAGACCCTTACACACCGGTACATCTTGCAAATATCTCCCGTTATCGCAACTGCATATGACCGAAATCGAGTGAGAATATGGAAAAGCTTGGGTTGGATTACAGGACCGGCCATTAAGACGTCGTTCAGGGAATAACCGGATGAAGTTGCTGCGGATCCATCGAAAACGACCCTCAGCTTGGTTGTCGAGCTATCTTCCTTTCTGACGCAATGATGAGGCAAAAAGTAGCGGCAGCAGCTGATTGACTCGGCAGGAACCAAAGACATATGACCTAGATCAAGGTACTCTTTTATGAAAGCAGCATACTGAGATTTCACATCAGGGCGACGATCTAACCTCCGCTCAAGAGATAAGAATCTACGTTGAGCTTGTTGATAAGATTCTCCCAAGAGATCCAAGTTATATTTAGCTGGCAGCCGAACACAATAATCGCCAGTTTGTAATCGATGGAAATGTTGAACAAAGTGAGCCTCACAATCTAGCTCTTCTTTCGTAGACTTTACAATGGGCTCCATGCAATTCTCTACCTCCCAAAACCGTCGAAGCAGTACCTCAAGTCGCTCTTCTAGGTTACTATTGTCAGCAACTGCGGCCGCAGCACGCGACACAATCAAAGAAGATCCCTTTACCGGAGAATAACCTCCAGACACGACCCATCCCAAACGAGTTTTCTGAATTGATGGCAATCCTGGCAGTAATTTGACCTGACCAACACAAAGAAGCTCGTAGAACAGACTGGCGCCAATTAAAAGATCGACACGCTGAGGTCTATGAAACTCTGGATCAGCAAGAGGTAGGTTTGCTGGAATGTTCCAGTCGTGAGTGTCTATTCCGTAACTTGGTTGACGATCGGTTATGTTAGAGGCTACAACAGCAGTGATGAGAGTTGAGTAGTCCGTCGAGCGAGAGTGCAGGCTAATGTTGACCGAAAATCCATCCGTGACGAAGTTTGAATCACCTATTCCAGATACTGCAGTCGATGATTTTATTTTTCGAAGCTGAAGCTGATTTGCAAAACGAGAGGTTATTAGGTGCAGCTGAGAGCCGGAATCAAGCAAAGCTCGGCAGGGAACGAGGACTCCTGAACGATTTTTAACCAAGACTGTTGCCGTGGCTAACAGAACAACATCATTACTGAAACCTTGGGCAATAAGAGCAGCAGAGGTAGACGACGAAGTAGACGGTGCAGTGGCATTATGAGACAACGTGGGTGCTGAAGTAGATGTTTGAGTGCTGACATTAGACGGCACAGACGGAGATAGAGTTTCAAGTGCCACTGATTGAGTTTGGACTGCAGTAGCTTCAGGATTACCGAAGTGCAAAAGAGTGTGGTGCCTGCGCCCGCAGATACGACAGCTGCTCGAGCTGCATGTAGTCACCCGATGACCTGCTTTGAGGCAGTTTAAGCATAGAGAGAGTCTCCTGACTTCCTTAAGGCGATTCGCAGGGGACAGGGCCTTGAACTTCGAGCAATAATGGATTTCGTGAGCAGTTTCACTGCAAAGAGCGCATCCCGATGAGCTGTGACTTGTGGCAACAAGTGCGGATCTAGAAGGGTTAGTTTTTGTACTTCTTCCCACCTGACTGCTCGGCGCATAAGTTGCCATAGCGAAATCCACGGTTTCCAATGTCCTGCATCGTTGTTCCAAGAACGAGGCCATAGATTCCCACGAAGGAATGAGATTGACAAAAGCTGTATCTTCTAAAGTTTCCTCCCACTTTGCTTGACTTGCTGGATCCAGTTTCCGTAGAAGCACCTGCACGATTATGCATCCAGCGATCTGCTCAGGAGTACCCAAAGTCTGCAACGCCCGCATATGAGCGTTGAACTTGTCCGAAATCTCCCGAAGCATAGCCACTGACCCATTCTCCACAGCCTGGAGCCCCAGGATCTCAGTAATGTGTGCCTGAAAGACCAACCGTCGATTATTAAATCTCTTTTCCAATAATTCTAATGCCATGTTATAGTTGCCATCCGAGAGTTCTAACGATCGAATTGTCTCCAACGCCGAATCACGCAAGCAAGATCGCAGATGCTGGAACTTTTCAATATTGGATAGGTCCGGATGATTGTCAATAATGGTAACAAACATAGAATAAAAATCTGACCAGTTTGCATACCCTCCGCCAAACGTTGGCAATTGCAAAGGCGGCAGGGACTGTACACGGCGAGGTGGAGGCTGCGAACAGGCAAATCCAGCAGTTGCATTTGTTCCAGCCAACGTGGAATGAGAAGGCATCTGATCGCTAGTCCGGGCAATTTCACGACAAATTGACGGCTTCAACTCTCGGAAAAGTGTTTGAAACTTGTCGCGCAATCCACTGCTAAATTCTCGACAATCCAATTCTTCGAGCTCGTTCTGCACGGTTTTGAACGTGCCCTGCAGCTCCTCGATCTCCTCCAACCTTACCACGAGCATATAGTAGTCGCAAGCCGACAATTCATTCTCCCAAGTGGCACTCAATCTTTTGAGGCCTTCGCACAATTCCGATGCCTTCCGCTTCAGAAAAATCACCCTGTTTTCCGCAGCGGTAGTTATACTGCCGTTTGAACCATCCAACTCCATAGCAGCGACGGCGTTAGAAAAACGTTTCTAGCGGGAAGATGAACAATAAAGAGTACCGCGCAAGTGACGGGAACGAGCACCGCAAACAAAACGTATATGCAAGAGCGGCTGGTGTATATATATGTGGTCGATGACACTTGAAGCCGCGGGCAAACGACAATAACGAACAACCGGCAATATATGGCAATGTTTGAATGTTTAATTGTAGTTTGTGATTGCACGAATATATTAACTAATGCACAATCACGTCGGGGTCACCAAATGTTTGGCTATTAAGAGTTTTTAATAGCCGTTGAAACTCGTTTGACTTAAAGAAAAAGGTCTAGCGTTTCAATGGGAAATGTACAATTAATTTTTATTGGTAATTAAAGTAGGCGTTAGTATGAGCGATATAATAAAGCGATGCGATTGATACGAAGATTATCTCTCAACTGGCTACAAGGGCACCTGGGCCGACTTGCCAGCGCCCTATGCAGCAAGTGTTAAAGAGAGCGAAAACGAGCGATGAAAGGAGAGCAGATCGGGGCAGATGCTAAGCCGAGCACGAACGTCATATGGAACGCGAGAGACCAGCTTAGATGCTGCAACTGCAACAACAAAGCGAAGAAGGCGAGATAAAATGAAAGAGCGGCCGCTGCCGTGTATAACATAGGCTGATTAACAGTGATTGGTACAGTGCAAATAATGAACATAATTATTTAGGCTGCTTGACCCGACACACGCATTAAAGGCAAAGCCAGTGCTTGGTTTTTCGCAAACTACTCGCCTCTCTCCTCGGGCATTGATCAAATTCTACATCAACTTCGTGTCATGTTTGGAAACAAGGACAACATTCTGGAAACCAACCAGGGACCACAACTACATCGTCACAGGCCATGAAATGTTACAATTGCCATAGCTTGGGCCATTCCGCATCCGAGTGCCGCAAGCCTGTACTCCCAGATGGAGCTTGCTATGCCTGTGGTGAATACGGGCATGTGACCAGAGATTGCAAGCTGTATAAGAAGTACCTCAAAGAAGCTAAAAATGATTACGTAAGATATTATAATATATAATATTATAATATAATAAACAATCAATAGTTCCTGAAGGACTTAAAATTCGCCACACTGAAGATCATGAAGATTATGAAGAATAAATAATAGTAAATTAGTAATTTTTGGAAAAATATTTTGTAACATTATAACTTCAAAAAAAAACTGTTAATATTGAGACAATGATCGTGAACAATGAGTCTACAAGGTACAACATGGTACTAGGTAGAGATTTCTTAGAGCTATGCAATTTACAATTAATTTCAGTGAACGATATTAAGACCAGATTGATCGATGTAAAATGGTATGATAACTGTGAACAGCCTGTAAAAAAAAAAAACTGTTAATATTGAGACAATGATCGTGAACAATGAGTCTACAAGGTACAACATGGTACTAGGTAGAGATTTCTTAGAGCTATGCAATTTACAATTAATTTCAGTGAACGATATTAAGACCAGATTGATCGATGTAAAATGGTATGATAACTGTGAACAGCCTGTAAGGGTAGGCATCACAGAAACAACAAAGAGAATAAGACAAAGTAAAGTCTCAACAGAAGAGTCAAAAGTAGAGCCAAAAGTAGAGTCAATAGTAGCGGAAATAGTGGAGCCAAAAGAAAAAGTCAATGTAGCGAGCTATCACAAAGTTAAATCAAACAATAAAATTAGTAGCGAAATCGAATCATTTTAAAAACAATGTACATATACAAGGCAATGAAAACGTCAACGTAAAAGGCGATCCAAACGATTTTGATAAAGAAATGTTAGCCATCAATGTTGTGCAAGAAGGCAACGCTACTTTCAAGGTGGGGGAAGAAATTAATTGTAAAGTAAAAGAACAATTCAAACGTATCTTCGAAGAACAATATTTGCTAGCCAATAGATCACTAGAACCCAAAGTAAAAACTGTAATGAAAATCACGGTAGAGCGTGATAAACCATTCAATTGTCCACCACGTAGATTATCATATATGGAAAAAACAGAAGTACAAAAGATTCTAGATGAAAACCTAGAATTAGGTTATATACGTCCCAGCGAATCAGAGTTCGTGTCACCAATAGTTCTAATTAAAAAGAAGACTGGTGAGCTAAGATTATGTGTAGATTATGGTAGACTGCACATGATAGATGATCTGTTAGAAAGGTTAGAGAACAAGAAGTTATTTTCCAAACTTGATCTAAAAAATGGGTTTCATCATGTATTCATGCATGAGGATTCTATCAAATACACCTCGTTTACAACGCCTTTAGGACAATTTGAATACACAAGAATGCCTCCTACGTTTCAAAGATACATAAATAAAATTTTTTCTGATATGGTCAAAGATGGTAGAGTAATAATTTATTTAGATGACATAATGATTGCTTCAGAAGATATAAACACCCACTTTAAGATACTTAAAGAAGTTTTTAAAAAAGTAGTAGACAACAGTTTAAATCTTCGACTTGATAAATGCGAATTTTTGCAATCGTCTGTAAACTATCTATACAGCTATACAGTAACAGGAAATGGCATATGTGCAAATGAGACGGGCATAGACGCCATAAATAGTGTCCCGGTACCCAAAAAAGTGCACGAAATTCAAAGCTTCATTGGTCTATGTTCTTACTTTAGGAGGTTCATCAAAGATTTCGCATTAATAGCAAAGCCATTATATGATGCAACAAGAAAGGATACAAAATTTGAGTTTGGAGAAGTAGAGATAGAAGCATTTCAAACACTAAAAAATAAGCTGATAGAAACTCCGATTTTAGCAATTTAAAATCCGCACGACGTAACTGCACTGCGATGCAAGCTCTTTAGGTTATGGAGCCATTCATCTTCAAAGAAAGAATGATAGTAAATTCCATCCAATATTTTACTTCTCCAAGAGAATTACAGATGTCGAGTCGAGATATCATAGCTTCGAGCTAGAAACATTAGCGATCATAAACGCACTTTAAAGATTTCGTGTCTATCTACAAGGTATTAAATTCAAAATAGTGACCGACTGTAATTCATTAACATTAACGTTAAATAAAAAAGAGCTAAACCCTCGTATAGCGAGATGGGAACTCGAATTGCAAAATTATGATTTTGATCTCGAACGCAGATCTGGAAAAAGGATGTAGCATGTAGATGCACTCAGTCGTAACAATAATATTTTAATATTAGAAACAAATACTTTGGAAGATAATTTAATAATATCACAAAGCAGAGATGAAAAGTTAAGAAAAGTCAAAGACATGTTGTGTTCTGGAATACTCCCTTTTGAGTAACTTGCTTTTAGTGGACTGTATTTATTTGTATTTCTTGTTCGGTTCGCTGTCTTTTCGGTACTGAATAATGCCGGCGCAGCGGCAAGCGAATACAGCTGTTTTTTCTTCTCTTACATTCTATCCTAATTTCCTTTTTGTCTTCGAGATGGACTTAATATATAAAGATGACAAAATAGTATCGGATGCGTTCCTCAACATGTTGTTAGAAAGGGAAAATGAATATTATGAAATGCGCAACGGTGTAATTTATAAAAAGCACAACGAAGGACTCTTATTTTGTGTACCAGAGTCAATGATCGAAAATGTTTTATACAAGTATTACGATGAAATGGGACATGTAGGTGTTGACAAAGTAACAGATTTAATAAACAAAAGCTATTGGTTTCCGCAAATAAAAAAAAAGTCGATGTACATATCAAGAATTGTGTGAAGTGCCTTTTCATCTAAAACAGGAAAAAAAGAAGGGTATCTACACTCAATACCCAAAGGCACAACGCCGTTCAATGTCGTCCACATTGACCACTATGGTCCCATCAAGAGTAGTGAATCTAAGAAAAAGCACATACTCTTGGTAATAGATGCCTGCACAAAATTCATAAGGCTTTATCCTACAAAAACAACAAGTTCAAAAGAAGCAATAGATGCTTTGCAAAATTATTTTAAGGCGTACAGTCGCCCTAAGCACCTAGTTTCCGACAGAGGCTCTTGCTTCACATCCCACGAATTTCAATCATTCATAGAATCGCAGAACATCAATCACATAAAAATAGCAACAGGGTCTGCGCAAGCTAACGGGCAAGTGGAAAGAATTAATAGAGATTTAGGACCAATGATTGCCAAGATTCGAGACGTAGAAAAAAATGAGCAATGGCATAAAGTATTGGACAAATAAATAACACAAAAAATAGAAGCATAGACGAATACCCGAGCGTAATGCTCTTTGGTGTATTACAAAAGGGCAATAGTATAGATAGTTTAAAATAAAACATAGTGGAAGAAAATCAAAGTAGCGACCAAAGAGACTTAGAGTATACAAGATGCAAAGCAGCAATAGTTCAACAGAAAGTTCAAGAGTAAAATAAAAGTTACGTTAATACAAAGCGACAGAGACCCAGACTATATTCTATTGATGATTATATTATGATTAGAAATTTCAACTCACAACCAGGAACGTCCAGCAAACTAGCTCCAAAGTTCAAGGGACCGTATAGAATTTCAAAAGTTTTAGATAACGATAGGTATGTTGTGCAAGATATAGAAGGATTCCAATAAACTCAAATCCCCTATTCAGGAATATGGGCTGTCCACAATATTAACCTATGGGTTTATGATCAAAATGTAAACAAAGAGTTAAATGATGAACAAAATGTAAACAATGAATTAAATGATGAAGAAAATTTAAATAATGAATTAGATGACGATGAAGATGTAAATAATGAACAAAATGTAAATATTAGATTTGATAACGATAAAAATGCAAATAATGAATTAGATGATGAAGAAGATGTAAATAATGAACAAAATGTAAATACTGAATTAGAAAATGAAAATGTAAATGATGAACACGAAAGCAATTTAAGTTAGAATGAAGAGGATGTAGCTGATTCAAGGAATAAGATCATAGCAAGCGAAATGCAAAGAAAAAATGCAAGAAAGAAAAATGTTAGAAAAATGGCTGAGAGCAGCATAATAACAAGAAACATGACAAAGAGAATCACTGTACATACATATAATACTAGCCATTAAGCCCACTGTAATCGTGTTCTCAGCACCAACACATATAGAGACACTCTCAATGTAAAGAGAGCGCAAAGAATACGAAGGAGAAAAGAAAAGAATAAAATGAGAGCGAGATCATTTTTGGATCGAGCAGAGACGAGAAAGCACGCGTTGTCAATTGCTGCCCAGACTACAGTACTAATAAAAGGGGGCTGTTGTACTATTAATTTTCCTACTTGTTTTTGTATTTCCTCAACTTGGCTATGCGGGCTTCGATAATTTTTTATGTATACTGGTTCATCATCCCTCAATCTCAATTTCTGTTGTTTATTTGTTGTTATTGATTCGATGTCTATTCCGAATACGTCACTATATTTTGTGCATAATTTTTCTAACGTTTCTTTAAACATTGGTGGAAAATTTTTCTTCAATTCTTTGAGGACTGTTTCAGTTCTGTCTGTTTCATTAAATTTTAGTATTTCATAATCGGACAGGGTTTCAAATTTAATTTTGCTTAAATCCACCATTTGATTATTTGTTGTGGTATTTAACAATCGGACATTAGCCATGGTAGTTGTTGCTATCATGTTTGCTATAAATATTCCAGGTTGTATTTCCTGGTTTGGAATTAGAACATTTTGTTCTGAAGAGCTAAGTTTTATTTTTCGGATTACTTCTGAACGTGCTGGTAGAAGTGATGAGGTGTTTTCAGATGTGTATGTAATTGGTACGTACGTAATTGACGCCAATTGAAAAGGTCATATAGCTCAAAAATATAATACTAATTTCCTAAAAAAGTTTAGAAACCGAGTAAATTTCGCGAAGGTGCATTTATGTCGTCCAAGTTACAAAAATCGGTTAAAGTCATATGAAACTAAGGTAAATGGGCTTATATTTGTTGGGGAACTTCATATAAGGCATTTTAATACTACTTCTCACGACCCAGGTATTCTGTTAAAGCGGGTATGCATGGTGGTGGGCACATAATGTTGTTGGGGATGCTTTATCCATTCGATTATAGGTCCAATACTTTGAATAGAGAAAAAATATGTGCCTCCGACTATGTAAATATACTCGACAGTATAATTCTGAGTAGAAAATACCATTAAAGTGGTAGTTCGATCAGGATAATGACCCGAATCACTCCTAAATGCTGACCAAGAAATGGTTCCTGGACAAAGAAGTTTCCCTGATGCATTGGCCTGATGGAATATCAGACTTTAATCCTATAGATCACCTTTAGGAGATCTTAATGAAAAGGACTGGTGGCTAAAGGACCAAAAATAGGAATAATTTTTCTCAAAATGTTATGTCCGAATGGTTCTCCATGGATCCATCCATTTATGACGAACTGGTGAAGTCCATAGGTCGCAGATTGGTCGAAGTCACTAAAAATCGCGGTGTCACATCCAAATATATAAGCTAAAAGTTAACCGGTTAGTAGGTTAGTAGGCGGCCGTTTCTACTATTTTTCCAGGCCCTAAAAATGAAAAAATTTATTTTTGCTACACTAATTTTTTTTAAATTATTATTTTGTTATGTTTTGATAAATAACTGTAAAGACTATCAATCAAAATTATTAAACTTAAAAAATAAAAATTTTGACTGAAGAAAATTTTGAAAAATGAGAAAAAAATTGCCGTTTCTATTATTTTTTCCATTACTGTATATAGGAAAATTTAGATTAGTTGGTGTAATTATAAACCAATCTTCCGATGGTTTGAAATCAAGTTGGCAATTGTATTTTTTTATGAAATCAATGCCTATTATTCCATCACATGGTATTGCAAAATCTGAATTAACTATATGGAAATTGTGTGGAATAATATATTTTGTAGTTTGAATATCTATTGAAGCTATACCAATGGAGTTTATTACTCCTTGTCCTATTCCTTGTATGTTGATCATTTTTTCTGTATTTATTAATGTGGAGTCTATTGCATTTTCTTTGAGAATGGAAATGTCTGCTCCTGTATCTATTAAAAACATTAAGTTCTTGTTTGTCTGTACATTAGAAAAATGAGCATATATATTTGTTTAGCTATTAAGAGTTTTTAATAGCCGTTGAAACTCGTTTGATTTTTGTCTAGCGTTTCAACGGGAAATGTATAATTTAATTTGTATTGGTAATTAAAGTAGGCGTTAGTAGGACCGATATAATAAAGCGATGCGATTGATACGAAGATTATCTCTCTACTGGCTACAAGGGCACATGGGCCGACTTGCCAGCACCCTATGCAGCAAGTGTTAAAAGAGAGCGAAAACGAGCGATGAAAGGAGAGCAGATCGGGGCAGATGCTTAGCTGAGCACGAACGTCATATGGAACGCGAGAGATCAGCTTGGATGCTGCAACTGCAACTACAAAGCGAAGAAGGCGAGATAAAATGAAAGAGCGTCCGCTGTCGTGCATAACATAGGCTGATTAACAATGATTGGTACAGTGCAAATAATGAACATAATTATTTAGGCTGCTTAACCCGACATACTCCCCTCGTTGGAAGCCTGACTTTGAACAGCATCTTTAAGGGGAAGCAGACACGGCTTGTTAACGGCTCGCTTGGTGATTCCAGTTGCAGTCCTCAGCACAGCGACTCGGGCGACGCCATCTCTTCCAGGCAGTAGTTTGACCACCCTCGCTAGTGGCCACTTCATGGGAGGTAGATTTTCATCCTTGACGAGGACCAGGTCTTTGACTGCTAATCTCGGCTTCTGAGTTCGCCACTTTGAGCGCTGCTGCAGTGACGTGATGTACTCCTCCTTCCACCGGGACCAAAAGAGCTGTTGAAGGTAAGAAACGCGCTGCCAGGTGTCAAGGCGATCGAAGTTTAGCTTCGTGACATCAGGCTCAGTGAATGAAGCAGGAGGGCCGCCATTCAAGAAATGTGCTGGAGTTAAGACGTCAAGATCGGCAGGACTCTCTGAAATGGGAACTAAAGGTCTTGAATTAATGACTGCCGTGATGTGGCATAACAGCGTCCGCAGCTCGTCAAATCCAATAACCGAATTGGCTATCGCTCGATAGAAGTGGTACTTGGCCGTCTTCACTGCGGCTTCCCATAGGCCACCAAAGTGAGGCGAGAGCGGCGGGATGAAGTGCCAATCAATGGACTCAACCAAACAGAAATCCAGAACCGCCTTCTGATGATCGTCGCTGAGAAACAGGCGTCTTAGCTCCACGAGCTCGTTCCTTGCACCGACAAAATTGGTTGCGTTGTCTGACCAAATTTGCCGTGGCTTTCGTCTGGTGCATATAAAGCGCTTTAGGCCGTGGAGAAAAGAGACTGTCAATATATCCTTAATCAGCTCCAGATGAACGGCCTTGGTCGCGAAACAAATGAGGACGCAGACGTAGCACTTGATTGGAGCCTTGTTGCGTGCCTCCGGCTTGTAGAAAAACGGGCCACAAAAGTCTACGCCTGTGATCTCAAAGGCGTGAGAACCGTCTAGGCGCTCTTTTGGAAGATCCGCCATGATGTGCTCCAATATTCTAGGTTTCGTTCGAAAACATCTCACGCACTTGTTTACGGCCTTGTTAACTGTCTTTCTCCCCCCAATAGGCCAATATAGGGATCGAATTAATCCCAGTAGAGCTCGAGGACCGGCGTGTAGATTCCGCTCATGAAAGTGAGAGATTATTGCAAGAGTAAGCGGATGATGGGATGACGGCCATCAAAATCCAACGAAGAATTCTTCTTTTCAACTCTGAGGAGTCCAAATTATCCATGAAAGGACACAATGATGAAAGTGAGCTGGATGAGGCGACCACTCCCCTAGAGCGCAGTGACAGTGTGAATGTAGCCAAAAACGCGTTGCAATGAAGCGAATGAGTTCGCATACTTTGGATTTGGCTACAATGTCCAAGTAGGGTGATTTGGCCAAGAAAACCTTACGACGCAGCTCCAGGGTTGGCTTATCAGGCAAAACCGTAGCTGGCCAGTCATCTGAAGAGCCGCAAAGAAAGGGAGGTCCATGAGCCCAAAGGGGTGACTCACTCAACTCGATTGGTAGAGCTCCTCGTGAAAGAATGTCGGTCGGTTTCAAAGCTGTGGGAACATCATGTTCCATTCCTTTTTTTCAGTCAGTTCCTGTATCGTTGCCACTCTATTTGCGACAAATATATTGAATCGGGATGGCTCGTCCCGAATCCAAGAGAGCGCAACAGCCGAATCACACCAACAGTAGCACCTTCCTTTGAAGACACTCATTCCTGCTACTTCAGATATGAGCCTAGCTAGCAATTCCGCTCCACAAAGCTCCAGCTTTGGTATGGTTAGTGTTTTCAATGGAGCAACACGAGATTTTGCGCAAAGTAAGTGACTGCTGGATCGCAGACCCTTCGACACAACATAAATACAGGCACCATAAGCCTCTATGCTCGTGTCGCAAAATCCATGAATTTCTAACTCAGAGTTCGGAATGAGCACAAGCCGAGGAAATTCATAACGCCGAATCTGGCCAAAACTACTGCATATTTCCTGTCACGAGGTGTTGAGTGCGGATGGCAAGCTTTCATCCCAGGATAACTTCTCTTTACACAACTGCTGGAGAAAGATTTTTGATTTTGTAATGATAAACCCAGCTAATCCGAGGGGATCGTAGAACCGAGCTATTGTTGACAAAACGGAACGCCTGCAGGGACGCGAAGATGACTGTAGGGCCGAAAACGAGAATAAAAGCTGATCAGAAACCGGATCCCATTCAAGTCCTAAAGTTTTGGTGGAATTGCTGCCATCGTCGAACTTTAAAAAGGTTTCCTTGTCCTGTTCCGGAACTCCATCGAGCACAGCAGGCACGTTCGAACACCATTTCCTCAACCGGAACTGACCTTTCGACAAAATTCCTGTGATTTGCTCACGAATGTGGATAGCCTCATCCTGAGAGCTGGCTCCAGATATCAAGTTATCGACGTAAAAGTCCCGGCAAAGAATCTCAGCCCCAACAGGAAACGCTACCTGCTCATCCATTGCCAGCTGATGCATCGCCCGCACTGATAAATATGAGGCAGGCTTCGTCCCATAAGTAACGGTGTCCAGCTTGAACACACGCAAATCCTCTTGCAATGAATTCCTCCACAGAATACACTGCAAGTTACTATCCTCGGGTGAGACCCTTACACACCGGTATATCTTGCAAATATCTCCCGTTATCGCAACTGCATATGACCGCAATCGAATGAGAATATGGAAAAGCGTGGGTTGGATTACAGGACCGGCCATTAAGACGTCGTTCAGGGAATAACCGGATGAAGTTGCTGCGGATCCATCGAAAACGACCCTCAGCTTGGTTGTCGAGCTATCTTCCTTTCTGACGCAATGATGAGGCAAAAAGTAGCGGCAGCAGCTGATTGACTCGGCAGGAACCAAAGACATATGACCTAGATCAAGGTATTTTTTTATGAAAGCAGCATACTGAGATTTCACATCAGGGCGACGATCTAACCTCCGCTCAAGAGATAAGAATCTACGTTGAGCTTGTTGATAAGATTCCCCCAAGAGATCCAGGTTATGTTTAGCTGGCAGCCGAACACAATAATCGCCAGTTGTAATCGATGGAAATGTTGAACAAAGTGAGCCTCACAATCTAGCTCTTCTTTCGTAGACTTTACAATGGGCTCCATGCAATTCTCTACCTCCCAAAACCGTCGAAGCAGTACCTCAATTCGCTCTTCTAGGTTACTATTGTCAGCAACTAGGCCGGAGCACGCGACACAATCAAAGAAGATCCCTTTACCGGAGAATAACCTCCAGACACGACCCATCCCAAACGAGTTTTCTGAATTGATGGCAATCCTGGCAGTAATTTGACCTGACCAACACAAAGAAGCTCGTAGAACAGACTGGCGCCAATTAAAAGATCGACACGCTGAGGTCTATGAAACTCTGGATCACCAAGAGGTATGTTTGCTGGTATGTTCCAGTCGTGAGTGTCTATTCCGTAACTTGGTTGACGATCGGTTATGTTAGAGGCTACAACAGCAGTGAATAGAGTTGAGTAGTCCGTCGAGCGAGACTGCAGGCTAATATTGACCGAAAATCCATCCGTGACAAAGTTTGAATCACCTATTCCAGATACTGCAGTCGATGATTTTATTTTTCGAAGCTGAGAGGTTATTAGGTGCAGCTATGAGCCGGAATCAAGAAAAGCTCGGCAGGGAACGAGGACTCCTGAACGATTTTTAACCAAGACTGTTGCCGTGGCTAACAGAACAACATCATTACTGAAACCTTGGGCAATAAGAGCAGCAGAGGTAGACGACGAAGCAGAAGGTGCAGTGGCATTATGAGACAACGTGGGTGCTGAAGTAGTAGAGGTGGAAAAACATCGATGCTACCATCGATGCATCGATGTTTTTAAAATTTTTATAAGCATCGATGTTTTTTGGCTAAACATCGATGTTTTGTTGTTATGTTTTTGCCGTCTCTATGAAAGAAAAACTTAAAGAGAGAAGAAGATTAAGCGCAAAAGGTATGTCGTTAATGGAGCTATTTGTTATTTATATTAAAACCCTCTTTTATATATAGCTTACATATTGTCTTCGTTTTGATTGGAAGTAGCCTGTGCAGTGTGCAATTGTTGAGCGATGGAAAAAAATCTTAAGAGTAAGTTATTCACATTATTCAATAATAGAGTAAACGCACATGTGCTTTTTCACATGCACACACATCCATGCATATGTATGCATAAAATATTAATACATATATTATTTCTATATCATAGGAACTTCAAAGGAAAACTGTGAGGCTGGACCTTTGAAAAGCAAACGTGAATACTCAAATGTTTGGCAGCATTTCAAGAGATCCAGCGACAAGCAAAGTGGAATTTGCAATTATTGCGGAAAATCTCTCAAAACAGCAGGTAACACTACGAACCTTAATGATCACCTGAAACGAATGCATCCTAATAATGCGACTGTAGAAATAAAACCTGCACCAACGACATTGGATGCATTCTTGGTTCGAGAACTTTCGTATCCATCCGAATCGAAACGAAAGGAACAAATTGATAGACGCGTAGCGCGAATGATCGCAATTGACGTGCAACCGTTTAGTGTTGTCAATGATAGAGGATTTCGTGAGTTGTTAGCAGAAATGGACCCCCGCTACAAGTTACCAAGCAAAACCCATCTCCGTAACGTAGCGATTCCAAACGCATATGCAGATTTGAAAACAAAACTTAAATTTGCCTTGGATTGCGTGGAAAATGTGGCGATCACAGCCGACGGATGGACGTCCATGGCAAATGAGGGCTACTTAACCATAACTTGCCATTTTATAAGTTCGGAATTCCAGCTAAATTCAGCCGTACTGTCCACAACGACTCTGATAAACCAAACTAACCACACGGCTGCCAATATCGCAGAATCGATTCGAGTGGTTTTAGTAGAGTGGGGTCTAGTGGAGAAAGTTGTTTGCATTGTGACAGACAATGACGCTTCGATGAAAAAGGCTTGTGAGCGTCTCGGAATTACACATTTCCCTTGTTTTGCCCATACACTTAACTTGCTGATTCAAGATGTGCTAAAATTAGACATTCTTGATCCAGTTTTGTCGAAATGTAAAGCTATTGTTACTTTTATGAAACGCAGCCCTATTGGAATGGCAAAATTTAAACAGGCACAGGATGTTGAAAATCCGTTGGGTTTAATTCAAGAAGTGGCTACTCGTTGGAACAGTGCGTTCGCCATGGTTAAAAGGCTCTTAGATACTAACGACACATTATCAACCGTCTTGCTTAGTTTGCCTAAGGCGCCACTACCATTTTCCGTAGAGGAAATTGATATTATTGTTAAGTAGTTAAGTTTCATTAACACAGTTGTAAGAATAGCCCTAATGGCACGAGAGCACCCCAAATAGCTATCGAGTGTGAACTATCGATAGACTATCGCGGACCAGCGATCGATACCGGCATCGATACCGGCATTGTGAGAATTTGGGAGGAAGAGCGAGGAGGGAAAAATTAAGAAGAGACACGCTATTAAATAAAGAATTTACTTATATATATAACTGCGTGCTTGCCCCTTATTTCATCGGAAGAGCCCCCTCACATTATGAAGGAATTAGCTGAACTCCTTTCTCCGTTCCAAGAAGCAACTGTCGCAATTTCCGGCAGCAAGTATGTAACCATATCTCTGGTTATTCCACTTACTTGCGAAATACAGCAAAAGCTGAACAACTTAAAATCGAAACTAAAAACTGTAGAAGTTCTAAGTGCCTTAAAATTCTTATGTACTCGTTTAAACATAAGGTTTCTTCTACGAAACACGAACTGTTGCTCAAATAGCAACAATAATTGATCCACGCTTTAAAAAGGAGGGATTTTTAACGATTACGAATGCAGATCAAGCAGCTACTGCTTTGGAGAAGGAAATTGATCATTTCTTGTCGAAAACTCCACAGGAACTTCAAACACTATCCGAACCTTCACCGAATCCAACATTTTCTTTTCTGCAAAACAAAGTAAAGGTTAAAGTTAAATCAACTCAACTATTTCAATTGAAATACTTTTAAATTCATAGTTACATTTTTAGATGAATACAGACGGCATGATGCCATTTAAAGCTGCAGCCCGAAAATATTTTTGGGTCCCGGCAACATCCTGCGAGTCAGAGAGGATGTTCAGCAAGGCTGGGCAAATTATTTCCGAACGTCGGAGTCGCCTTAAGCCGGAAGTGGTGGACCAGTTATTATTTCTAAACAAGAATCAGGACTTGTTTTAAAATCTGGGAAAATTACCTTTTTTTTTTGTATATTGTTCTGAATGGATTTTGATCTCAAATGAAATAAAACTGTTATTTTTTATAATATTAATCATATGCTTTGCAGTATTGTATGTATTTTTTAAAATTTTTTTTGGGGTCTTTCAAAACATCGATGTTTCATCGATGTTTTTCACTAAAACATCGAAAACATCGATGTCTCCAAACATCGATGTTTTTCCACCTCTACTGTGAATGATTCGTATTTGAGTTTTCGTGTTATAATAACCGACCAATTATCTTGTCCAATTAACAATTTGGGTTGTGCCCTATAGTAAGACTGATTAACAAATGGTTTTAAAAATGTCCACTTGTCAGTCAAACTATCAACATCCAAAGACTGAACCGGGAGATTAAGACCCGAAATCGTTTTAACTTTTCTTAACCTAAGTGACTTTGATGATTGACCCTTTCCTTTGATACAGACTCCAATTACCTTTGACTCAGTCTGCTCATACATATAAACTAATAAGCCTTTCAGTTTTATCTTCTTTTACCGGCGGGTAATTTTTGATTTGCTCAATCAAATGTCTAATAATGTGGGTTGGATCTCCAAATATTTCTTTTAAGAAATCAATAATAACTGGTACATTACTTGGTAATAACAAAAGGGATTGAACGGATTCTTTTGCACGCCCAGATAGTGCCTTTCTCAACCGATTTATATTTTCATAGTTAGAAAACTTACAGATTTCATTGCTGTTTTGAAACTCAGCATAAAATATCGGCCATTCAAGTGGATTTCCAGAAAAAAAAGGTAACTCTTGTGAAACAGTTTTTCTAGCCATGAATGTCCGCATTAAATTTGTATTACCCATATTTTCTTGGCTTTCTCCTACATCACCATTGTCAGAAAATAATTGATTAGGCTGTCTTTTAACCCACTCTCGTGTTCTACTTGCCGCTTGCTCTTCGTCGTTTTCAGCATCAGGATCTTGGCTGCCATCTTGTTCGTCGTTGTCATCCTCCAGTTGCGCTATCTCGAATTGTCGCTGCATCTGATCTTGTTTCTCTTTGTAATCCAGTAACGCACGTTGTTGCATAATCTCTTGCTGCCGCCTAAAATGTTCCATTTCAATTTGTAGCTTCTGGGCCCTCGTTGACTTTTGTGAGTGCACTGTTTTTTCCGTTGGTACTTTCTTTTTTGCTGCTGGATAAGGAGTCGATGCCTGCACCACAGTTTGGTCAAACTGGGAGGCGTTTCCAAAATTAATTGAACTGGCATGTTCGCTGTCTTCTAAATGTATGCACACATATGAATATGTCGCAGTGTGGTATGTCCAAGTTATCAGGCACTGTACTCGGCCTTACATACACACACCTTAATTCATACACCAAAGGGTTTATGTCGCAGTGTGGTATGTCCAAGTTATCAGGAACTGTACTCGGCCTTACATACACACACCTTAATTCGTACACCAAAGTGTTTGTTTGTGTACTCTAGAAGCGACTCACACGTTCCTTCTCGTTTTTTTGTTTTTTAATACTTATAGTGCGCGAGCACTAACCATAAAGTATATAGATGTGCCATTTCATACAACGAATGTGTCGCATCTGAGTTTTCTGTCCCTGCTCCCAGTGCCTTCGGCTCTGTATGGCAGAGGGATTCGGGTCGGGAGCCAGGCCATTCGGGTTGGGAGCTGGGCCGTTCGGAATGTATGACTCATGGCGGGAAGCGAAAGCAAGCTGAGCATTGCCACTAACCATACAGTATATAGATGTGCCAGTTCATATAACGAAAGGGGCGCAGCTGAGTTTTCTGTCCCAGGTCCCCTGGTCTTCGGCTGGTGGACCTGGGACGTTCGGGTGGCGGACATGAGACGTTCGGCATTTTTTCGACATGTTCGATTCATGACAAGATGCGAAAGCATTCCGAGAATTGCAAATGTATGTGTGTACACAGGCACGACCATGATGCAATTATATAAGGTGGTCTCGTCGTCTGCCGAATCGTTCGGGTTTCAGTTCCTTAACGTTCAGTGCGCGCTCGCTTGTTGTAGTGAAAGTAGTTGGGTGCGGACAAATTTTGTTTAACCCTTGTGCACAACAAAAATTACGTATTTTAGTTTTTGCTGCAAGCACGTGCAAAAAACAGTTTGGCAAAACAAAAAATGTTAAACAAAAATTGTTAATAGCTTCCGAAACAGTTAAAATTAATTTATATATAAAAACGTTTTATTTTAAGATTTGAGGAGTTCGTCGGCTACTTCAACGACAAAATGATGCTAGCGTCTCGCATAGCCATCGACGCCGAAGAGTTAATCGACGGCATCGTCGAGGGTATTCCAGATGAGACACTGCGCCGTCAGGCCCATATGCAGTGTTTCGTCGCGCCGTATCAGCTGCTGAGGGCTTTCGAGATAGTCATGCTGCCGAAGAAGTACACACCACCAGGAGCAAAGAGCATCTCGGTAGAGTCTTCGTCACTGGTCCGCTGCTACGACTGCAACTCTCTGGGCCACATGGCAGCGGATTGTCGCAAGCCCAGTCGTGAAAGAGGAGCATGCTACGGATGCGGTAGCTGAACCATCAGATAGCACATTGCGGTGAGCGGAAAGATAAGGTACAAAACGAATACATCCGTAAATTTAACATATTCATTAAGAATCTTAGTAATAAATGTTTTTTCTTAGACTGCCTCATCGACTCAGAGAGCCCAATAAGTTTTATGAAGATCTCGTGCCTCTCAAATGGACACAATATTAATCAAGTAGATTTAAGTTCATATCTCAACCAAGAAACTAAAATTAATGCGACAGAAGCCCGAGAAGGAAAATTAAGTTCATGTAATTCGCAGAAGGGCAATGAAACGAAGAAGCCTGCATTTTTTTTTAATAAAACGTTGGTCTTAACAACAGTAGACTTCGTGTTTTCGGACAAGTTTCCGGTTTTGTAATTTTTAATGAAGAACAAATTAACTTTAAACTATTAGTAGTGGCAAACGAGTCGATGGGCCATGAGGTTGTATTAGGTAGAGATTTTATGAAATTATGTAAATTTAAGATTGTAAGTGACATTTGCAAGGAAAATGAGAGTGGAGAAGAGAAAGTTGGCAAAGCTGAAAATGACGATTACGAAGAAGAGGAGTGTGAAACGGAAGACGAAGAAGAAGAGCGAAATGAGTGGTTAGGGAAGAAGAAGACATAGAAGATAATTGGGAAAGAGAAAATGAGCGTGTAAGAGAAAATGAGTGCTTAGAGGAAGACGAGTGCGAAGTAAAAAATGAGTGGGAAAGAGAAAACGAGCGTTTAACAGAAGAGTGTGTAATACGTAGTGAGTTGTTAGGAGAAAATGAGCGTGAGGTAGAGAACGAGTGTAAAGGAGAAATAGAAGACAAAGCAGAAGACGAGTATGTAGGAGAAAATGAAGGGGAAGGAGAAAACGAGCGTTTCGGTGGGAAAGATGGTGCAGCAGGGGGACGTTTGAAAGACAATGATACATGCGAGAATATCCGGGTCAACTTTTGCGATCTGCCGCACGAATATCCCGCCGTAGAGCATGAGTGTGAGCTGAAAGTAGGTACAGACTGTAACCAGGAACTCGTAGAAAGGCTTATGAAACTGTTCAGAACGGACTATCTGGACGCAAACAGACCAGATTTACCGGAAACAAAGTGGGAGATGAAATTAAGTTTCGAACACGAAAAACCGTTCCATTGTCCCCCCAGAAGGCTGTCGTATAGCAAGAAGGCGCAAGTACAAAAGATGTTAGACGAGTACACAGAGAAAGGCTACATCAGAGTCAGCGAGTCGGAGTATGTCTCACCCATAAATCAGGAGAGTTAAGGTTATGCGTCGATTATCGCACACTCAATAAGGGAATGATAAAAGACAACTACCCGACTCCATTGATAGACGACCTGTTGGATAAACTGGCAGAAAAAATACTGTTCACTAAATTAGACTTGAAAAACGGGTATTTCCACGTTTTCATGCACAACGACTCAGTCAAATATACCTCTTTCACGACGCCGATGGGACAATACGAGTGGTTAAGGATGCCATTTGGACTGCGCAATGCGTCCGCGGTTTTTCAAAGGTTCACTAACAAGATTTTCGCTGACATGGTAAAAGAAGACAAAGTGATAATATACATGGATGACTTAATGATAGCGACAGAAGATAGTGACAGTCACATGGAAATTCTACAGGAAGTGTTGAAACGGTTGATAGCAAACAAACTCGAGCTGAGGTTAGATAAATGCGAATTTTTGCAGTCAGAAGTCAAGTACCTGGGTTATTCTATTTCTGGTAACGGGATTAAACCGGACTCCAGAGGATTGCAGGCAGTGAAAAAGTTCCCAGTTCCAATGAAAACGAACGAAGTGCAAAGTTTTTTAGGGCTATGTTCTTACTTCAGGCGGTTTATGAAGGATTTTTCGACGAAAGCTAAGCCTCTTTATGATCTCGTCAAAAAAGACAGAAAGTTTGAGTTCGGAGCCACAGAATTAGAGTGTTTCGAGCAGCTAAAGAATAACTTGTTGGAAGCGCCAATATTGGCACTATATAATCCCCTAGATCCAACAGAGTTACATTGCGACGCGAGCGCTTTAGGGTTCGGAGTGATACTAATGCAGAAGAAGAGCGATGGCAAGATGCACCCAGTGTTTTATTTTTCCAAAAGGACGACAGTCACCGAAGCAAAATATCACAGCTTCGAACTAGAGACTCTAGCGATAATTTACTCCCTTCAACGGTTCAGAATATATGTTCAAGGCATACCATTTAAGATAGTGACAGACTGCAATGCACTAACCATGACACTGAACAAGAAAGAACTGAATCCACGCATCGCCCGCTGGGCGTTAGAGTTACAGAATTATGACTACAAGTTAGAGCACAGGGCCGGAAGCAGAATGCAACACGTGGACGCTCTTAGCAGAGTTACACAGATACTGACAATAGACACAAACACTTTTGAAGAGAACCTTATAATATGCCAGAACAGAGACGGCAAATTGTTAAAGTTAAAAGAGATATTGCAGAAGTCCGAGCACAAACACTACGAGATGAGAAACGGAGTGATATATAGAAAGAAGGATGACGATACCCTCCTGTTCTGCGTACCCGAGGAGATGGAAAGCCATGTACTCTGTTAATGTGTGTTTGTGTGTGTGTTTTGGTATGCATACGGTACATAAACCGTCTACAAATTTGTCGTCGCAACTAGAACTTGAACCAGTTGGACTGCGGAGAGGGATTCCTACGTCGAGCAAATGAGGGTCTGAAGACACGGCGACAGCCTCTGTTGATTGCAGTTGTCGAGAATGAGTGAACAGGCAGTGCTGGTACTGTTTCTGATACTGATTTTATTCAACAAACTTAATTTCTATTTATAGGTAACAAAAGGTACAGAAAGTGCTGAGTCTAGTAAGAATATGGTAAAAGGGAATGGGAATTAATATTGAATTACTTTGGATTTAATATGATATTGTGTTTTTGGGCAATTGTGATAGTCAGCAATTCCACCAGTGTTTTTGCCCTCTGACGGGCGATCGCATCGTTGGCAGAAATTGCTGCAGAAGCGGTTATTGTTGACTCAGCTACAATGCTTTGTCGTTTGGTATTGTGTCTCCCGTTACATGGGTCGACCTGACTTATTCGATAAGTGTATATTATGTAATATTAATTACTGCATAAATATGCGACTAAACATTCTCCCGGCCGTTGAACTGGTGTTCAACCATCGCCCAAGTCGACTGAAAAGCGGCGTGGAATGGGGATCGGGGTTGATGATCCGCGTGGCTCTGCTTGGTTGATTGTTGACGGCCTTGGGGTCCATGATTGATACTTCTTCCGGAGAATGAACGCAATAATCAATAGCATTGATATTGCTAGGGCAGCATAAGTAGCGATTTGATGATGCTGCACTGTGTTGAGATGGTGTGGCAGCCTTTGTTGATTGATTGCCACTAGTTGCAGGCGTAAATCTTCCAATTCTTGAAGATAGTCTGATGTCTGGTTCTCCAATTGTACAGTTTCTGGCGAAGGGGGTGTCGTTGGTAAGCGTATGTCCCCAAATCGAGTGTAGGTTGATTTGACTTCACTGATTGTTGTGCTGAAGGTACTGATGCTTATTTCTGTATTGCGAGCAGTGCATCCAGGTGACAGTGAGAGCAAGCCAGTTCCTTCCAGTTGTATAGTTGACGGAGACCCGTTGCAAACTGCCTGAAGTCTCATTGTAGAGTGTGTTGCAAAAATCCATTTATTTGCTTCCTGTGTCTTGTACCACACCATGTCAGCCTTCGTGTGTGTGACTTCACATAAAGGTGCCGTTTTATTGTTAAACAACTGAAACTCACAGCGATTGTCGACATTGAAGACTGTTTGATGATCAAAACAGATGTATTCTGCGTTGAGTAGTTTAAGGCAGCGTCGAAATTCTTCTGGAGTAAATCCCATGAATTGATCTCGGTGAGTGTTTACAGTGATGATGGTTGTTTTGACATTAAACAAGCTCCAACTTGTTGAATCCCAGACCGGAATCGGCATGATACTGAAAACTTCGAGCTGAACTGTTGAAACTAACGGTAGTGTCACCTTGAAAATGACGTGTGTGGCAGTCAGTGTTCCTTCAGCTCGCATGAGCCTGTATAATTGTATCACATTTTGTGTTGTGACAGGCAGCATTTGATCAGCTGGCAAGTGATCCCGGATTTGGTCTAGTTGCTCTCTTAATTGCTCAGGAGATACTAGCGTTGGGCTTATTATCCGATGGTGAATGCCGATTAGTACATCAGATATGTCAGACTGCATACGTTGAAGACTCGTTGTCAGCAGAGTTAGTTGTGCTGTGAGCACTAGGTATGACTGAAGTAGATGAGCGCCGCGATATGTTCCTCTTTCTCGGCTGAGGGTTGCCACTTGTTGTTCCAATACCTTTTGGCGGTTGTCCATGGCTGACTTATCCTTCCTGATCACGTTCATTGTGGAGTCGACAATTGACGTTTGATTTCGTAGTAGATGTAGCAGAAAGTCTTCGTTGGTTTGTACCCTTTCGATTACTTTGGCCATTTTCTCAGCATATGTAGAGTCAAGTACTCCGAATAGCTGGTGTGCCACGTTTCCTACTATATCCAGCGGTGATCTGCGTTGTCGAGAGGCCTTCATTAGCATATTTCCTGTTTGTAGTTCTTTGTACAAATGTTGAAAGTGTTGAAATATGGAGTTGCACGCTGGAACATTTTTTAGTTCAGGGCACATGTGTCCTAGTTCGGACATTCCGGCTGACATGACTTGCATATCCTTCCAATATGGATCCAAGTCGTAGTATACAATCATGGTCCATTCGGAAGTGGTCATTCTTGAGGTTCCAAGTTTCTCATAGAATATTCCAGGCTTGTTTGCAAATTGCGTCACATTTATTGATTGTGAAAATGCTAATGGCAGCATGAGAAGTAACACTAACAATGTGGATGTTAGCGTAGGTAATGATAACCTTTTTCGCTGTGTTGGTGGCTCCTCTATTTCCGCAATGTCTTGAATATCAATTTTGGAGCGTTTTGTTGCTACCTCCTCTGAGAATAATGGGGCGAGACGACTGATGGGGCGTTTGTATACGCCGGACGATGTTTTGACATCAACCACTCGTACATGGTTGTCTTGCCCAGGATAAGTTTTCATGATGCGACCCATTGGCCACTTCATTACTGGAAGGTTGTCTTCCTTCACCAAAACTAATAATCCTTCGGTCACGTTTGGAGCGGTGGTTTTCCATTTATGCCGAGTTTGTAGTTCGTGGAGGTATTCCGTAGACCATTGTTTCCAAAATGCATGTTTTAAGCGTGAAACCAATTCCCAGCGCTTAACCAGAGTTTTCTCTTGACGATCGGTGTTGACGTCAGGTGCTGCGGTCAAAGGTTCACCGATCAGGAAATGCCCTGGAGTAAGCGCACTTGTATCCGTTGGATCATTTGACATTGGAGTTATGGGTCGGGAATTCAGAATTGCTTCAATTTCGATTATGATTGTGTTCAGCTCCTCAAACGTCAAGGATGCTGTTTCTGTGGTTGTAACTAACAGCCTTTTCGCTGATTTTACCGCAGCTTCCCAGAGGCCGCCAAACGATGGGGCCCGAGGAGGAATGAATTTAAAGTCCACTTGTTTTTTTTGCAATGATTTGTGATCAGAGCATGTGCCGTTTCGCTAAATATTGCTTCTTTCAATTCCTTTAGCTTGTTATTTGCGCCGACGAAATTTGTTGCGTTGTCGCAATGAATAGTCTGACACTTCCCGCGTCTGCTAAGGAATCGTCGGAGTGCTGCCAAGAATGCATCTGTGGTTAAGTCACTTACTAACTCCAGATGTACGGCCTTTTGTGGAGAAGCAGCAGAATACGGCAATGTATGCCTTATCTGGCCGTTTTCCCCGGATTTTATGGTGGATCATAATAGGTCCACAGTAGTCAACGCCTGCATTAAGGAATGGGCGTGCTTGCGTGACTCTTTGTGCTGGAAGATTGCCCATTATCTGGTGCATCAGCTTTGGTCTGGCTCTGGTGCATCTAATACAGCTATGTATGATGCTTCTAGCCATCGTCTTGTCGTTGATAATCCAATATTGTTGTCTTGCGATTGCCCGTAATGCTTGGGCACCGCAATGCAGATTTTCCTCATGAAGCTCTCGCATAATCATTTTGACTATTGGGTCGTTGTACGGTAGCAGGATTGGATGTTTTGCGTTGAACGGAATTTGAGCTTCTTCGAGTCTTCCGCCAACTCGGATGAGCTCATCATCTCCTAGTAGGGGAGATAACGAAATGATCGAACTCTTTTTATCCACTGTTTTATAGCGTTTTAATTGTTTTAAATCCGCTGTGAACTCAACTTGTTGAATCGTTCGTAGGATCATAGTGCGAGCACGCCTTAGTTCTCCTGTGCAAAGTGTCGTTGTAGGTGCTCTAAGGTTTGAGTACACAGTGGTGTGGTATGAAGTAGTGTCTCTCCGGCACCTGAGTTGCTGGGACCATCTTCATGTGTCCAAGTCCTTCATATTCAGTCATGAATTCCACATAGCCTTTCCAGGTGTCTGGTGAAATCCGTCGCTCTAATGCCAGGAATCTTTTCGTTGCAGTTTCCAAAGACCCCCCCAGGGCTGAAGAGTGTTCGGAAAATGGGAGTTTTACTATCAACCTGCCATCCGACGCTGTTTGTAAGTTCTCTATAAAGTGAGCTTCGCAATGTGCTTCGATGGGCGTGCGTGGTTTTTTTTCCGTCTCTAAGTTGTCCAGAGTCCAGAATTTTTCCATTAGCTCGTTGAGTCCAATTGCACAAATGGATGCTGAGTTGTGTGCAGACCTGATTTTTCCTGCCACAATCCATCCCAATTTTGTATTTTGCAGCAACGGGCCTCCTGAATTTGGCTGTTTTTGGTCTGGGAGTAGTAGCGAATAATAGTGCTCTGCTCCGATAAGCATGTCGATCTTTCCCGGTTTATAGAAATCCGGATCTGCCAGTGGGCAATTGGTTGGTATGTTCAAGTTTATTTCATCGAGTGCCTGCGCTGGTTGATCAGCAATTATCTGAGGTAGTACGAATGCTTCAATTCTTTGCGTAAATCCGCCGTGAAGGGATTTTATTAGAACATTTACTCGTGCTCTGCTGGTCTTTGACTGACCTCCAATTCCTTCGATGCGTAATGTTGTATCATTAATTTTTACTGACAACATTGATGCCATTCGCTCAGAGATCAGGTTGATCTGTGATCCTGAATCCAGCAGGGCTCTGAAATTGGCTCTCTGTCCATTGTTTGCTTCTACTGCTACTTTTGCTGTGGCTAACAGGTTGTAGTTATTGTTACTTGCTGCGCCAACCGTCGGAGCTCTTGGTTCTGTACCTACGGGCGATGGTATGTCCAAGTGGAGCAGTGTATTGTGTTTTTTGTCGCACTTGAAACATGTCCGACTTGGACATGCATTTGTTTTGTGGTTTGTTTTAAAACAGTTGACACACAATTTCTGCTTTTGGACCCAGTTTAGTCGTTCTGATGGTGATTTGGAGCGAAACTCATCGCATCCGTATAGCCAATGGCTTGCCTTCTTGCAGAATGAGCAGAGAGGCGTCTTCGATTTTCCAGTGTTTACGGTTGCACATGTTGTGCCTTTTGGCTCTTTCCTTGACATTTGTGTCTTTTTGCCTGTTCCTAGAACTCGAACTCTTTGTTCTAGGAACTGAAGCATTGTGTCCAAGGCCTGTATTTCCTTGGAGCTTCCCAAAGATTGCTCGTACAAGGCTCTGTTAGTGACATCCAGCTTATTTTTGATGACGGCAATCAATATTGGATCCCATGTGGATATATTGATGCCCAATCCCTTGAGGGATGCCAGGGATTCGATAGTTGTAACGTACAACTCTTTTAATGACTTGGAGTCGTCATTAACTGTATTATAATTTAGGAAGCGGTTCAATACCGTGCTAGCGACGTCTCTGGGATTGTTGTATGTATCAATCAGAATTTCCCAGGCGCTCACATAGTTTTCTTCCTTTAGATCGATATGTCGGATCAATCTTTCTGCCTCTCCTGTTACGGTTGTTTTCAGATACCACATCTTCCGAACTGTGGGCATGTTTGTTTCATGTATCATACATGAAAACAGGTCATAGAACTGGGACCATTTCAGTATGTCCCCATCAAACTTGGGAATGTTGATGCGTGGAAGCTGTACGTCATTATTGTTTGATGTGGCTGGTTTTGACAATGCTATTTGTACATCTTTTTCCAGGGTCAGGTAGGCTTCCATGTTGTATCCTCCTTCTTCTGGGTTGTCATATTCCTCGTGGATAGTAAAATGGACTTCTTGTGCTTGAGTCCATAGTGATTTTATCAAATCACTTGATGTTCGTCCTCCCGCCTCTGAGAATTGTCTCAGAGTACGTTTTATGGACTCTACTATTGCCTTTTGTCGGCGACATAGTGACGGCAATTTGCTGTAAGCATCCGTGAATTGCTGGCTCCGATCATTTGATTGTGGTTCGACATTTTGACCCACATGAGCACTTGATGACTGATTTAGCTTGTCCATGCTTTCAGTAAAGATCGCAACGTATGTTTTGAGTGTTTTACGTAAGTCTTCACGAAATTTGGTGTAATGATCGGTTTTGTATGCCTTTGATATTTTGGTGTCGATTTCGTTAAATCGATTCCATGCATCCTCGAGAGCCGCCTTTTTTGTTTGGAAGTACGTTATATTTTGTTTCCTTTCTGGAGAGTCTTTTTTGAAGTTCCTGATTATCTTCGCAATTTCATCTCCAATTTCTTGCTGCTCATTTAATGCCTCTGTGGCGGCAGCGTCTTCCTCCTTGTGGGAATCCATTTCGCCTCTTACTTATACTTTGACCCGTTGGGAGTATTTTATTCGCTTTGCAGCTGGATACGCTCCTATTCGCAACCGATGTGGTTCAAAGTATAAGTACAAACGACGTACTGGATGGAGGTTTTGTGCTGGTGAAACGCACTTGTGATCTTGATATTATTAATCGTTGATCTTGATGGCTGATGATCTGAAAGTGACAGATCTGCCAATTTGTTCTACTTATTGGTAGGAGATTCTACCGTAAGTATGTCTGCAGGTTTTCCTGCGTCGGGGTCACCAAATGTTAATGTGTGTTTGTGTGTGTGTTTTGGTATGCATACGGTACATAAACCGTCTACAAATTTGTCGTCGCAACTAGAACTTGAACCAGTTGGACTGCGGAGAGGGATTCCTACGTCGAGCAAATGAGGGTCTGAAGACACGGCGACAGCCTCTGTTGATTGCAGTTGTCGAGAATGAGTGAACAGGCAGTGCTGGTACTGTTTCTGATACTGATTTTATTCAACAAACTTAATTTCTATTTATAGGTAACAAAAGGTACAGAAAGTGCTGAGTCTAGTAAGAATATGGTAAAAGGGAATGGGAATTAATATTGAATTACTTTGGATTTAATATGATATTGTGTTTTTGGGCAATTGTGATAGTCAGCAATTCCACCAGTGTTTTTGCCCTCTGACGGGCGATCGCATCGTTGGCAGAAATTGCTGCAGAAGCGGTTATTGTTGACTCAGCTACAATGCTTTGTCGTTTGGTATTGTGTCTCCCGTTACATGGGTCGACCTGACTTATTCGATAAGTGTATATTATGTAATATTAATTACTGCATAAATATGCGACTAAACATACTCTATAAATACCACGATGAGTTAGGACACATGGGAATAGACAAAGTGACCGATGCGATATCGAAGAGTTACTGGTTCCCAAGCGTTAGGGAAAAAACCAAAAAGCACATAGAGAACTGTCTCAAATGCTTAGCGTATTCAGCAAAGCACGGAAAGGAGGAAGGGCTTTTACACAAGGTACCAAAAGGATCGGTTCCATTCGATGTGGTACATATCGACCATTTTGGACCGGTTGACAAAAGTAGAGCGAACAAGCATATATTAGTAGTTATAGACGCGTTCACCAAGTTTGTAAGGCTTTACACAACAAAAACCACTAACTCAAGGGAAGCAGTTAAGGCATTGAACGATTATTTTCGAGCTTACAGCAGACCGAGATGCATCGTATCAGACAGAGGAAGCTGTTTCACGTCAAAAGAGTTCGGGTATTTTTTAGAGCAGAACGATGTTAAGCACATAAAGATAGCTACAGGATCGCCACAAGCCAACGGCTAGGTAGAGAGAGTTAACAGAAGCTTAGGACCAATGATCGCAAAGCTCGTCGACCCGGAGAAAGGTTTACACTGGGATACAGTAGTGCGAACAGTTGAACACGCAATGAACAACACAATTCAAAGGACAGTTAATGAACACCCGAGTCGTATGTTATTCGGGGTCAGGCAGAGAGGTGAAGTGTCAGATCTACTAGGTGATTGTTTAAAAGAGCTAACCGAGCAACGAGTGACCAGGGATTTAGAGAAAATTAGATCAGAAGCAGACACTCATCAGGAAAAGGTACAGGACTACAACAAACAGGCAGCAGACGCAAGACGGAAAAAGCCACATGTATACAAAGACAACGATCTAGTCATGGTGAAAAACTTCGATACCCATATAGGGGTATCTAAAAAACTTATTCCGAAGTTCAAAGGGCCGTATAGGATAGCTAAGGTGTTAAGAAACGATAGATACGTGCTGGAAGATGTAGAAGGATTTCAGCAGTCTAGGATCCAGTACAAAGGAGTGTGGGCGGTAGCAAATATGAAGCCATGGCTGGGAAAAGGAAACGAGGCAAATGTCACAGGGAAAAATGACAGACAAAATGATTGTAATATATAGATTAAGGATAGCAAAATAAGAATGAAACCACCTGTTAAAAATATGGCCAACAAGAAACCAAGGCAACTGTAAGGAGTTCAGGAGCACTCCGGTCAGGATGGCCGAATTGTAGTAGTATAAGTAGAGTACTGTAAATACCTAGAGAGACACCATTAAATATTAAGGAGCGCGCGTAGGTATCGTTCACCAACTCGATACATGCAGCGG
The DNA here is from genome assembly GCA_018150905.1 of Drosophila ambigua. NCBI lineage: Eukaryota > Metazoa > Arthropoda > Insecta > Diptera > Drosophilidae > Drosophila > Drosophila ambigua. Next base: position 92,610 of record JAECWS010000122.1, read on the forward strand.
AGTTGCGAGTAGAATATATGAGAATAGATCGTAGAAATAATATCGATAGGGGAGGAGGCGGAGATCGTGATGGAGGCTGGACTTTTGGTTGGGAGACGAGCGGCGAAAAACTCACGAAGCGGAATAAAAAAGATAAAACGACCCAATTTGTGCGGAGTTTTTGTAATTCTTGTGCCCCCCTACAAAAGAGACTGTATGTTAAGCAGTGGAACGGGACTGCATGTTCGGAAGTTGAAAGAGACTGCATGTTAAGCAGTGGAACGAGACTGCATGTTCCGAAGTTGAAAGAGACTGTATGCTAAGAAGTTGAAAGAGACTGTATGTTAAGCAGTGGAACGGGACTGCATGTCCGGAGGTTGAAAGAGACTGCATGTTAAGAAGTTGAAATAGACTGTTTGTTCGGAAGTTGAAAGAGACTGTATGTTAAGCAGTGGAACGAGACTGTTTGTTCGGAAGTTGAAAGCGACAGTATGTTAAACAGTGGAACGAGACTGCATGTTCGGAAGTTGAAAGAGACTGTATGCTAAGAAGTTGAAAGAGACTGTTTGTTCGGAAGTTGAAAGAGACTGTATGTTAAGCAGTGGAACGAGACTGCATGTTCGGAAGTTGAAAGAGACTGTATGTTAAGCAGTGGAACGAGACTGCATGTTCGGAAGTTGAAAGAGACTGTATGCTAAGAAGTTGAAAGAGACTGTTTGTTCGGAAGTTGAAAGAGACTGCATGTTAAGCAGTGGAACGAGACTGCATGTTCCGAAGTTGAAAGAGACTGTATGCTAAGAAGTTGAAAGAGACTGTATGTTAAGCAGTGGAACGGGACTGCATGTCCGGAGGTTGAAAGAGACTGCATGTTAAGAAGTTGAAATAGACTGTTTGTTCGGAAGTTGAAAGAGACTGTATGTTAAGCAGTGGAACGAGACTGCATGTTCGGAAGTTGAAAGCGACAGTATGTTAAACAGTGTAACGAGACTGCATGTTCGGAAGTTGAAAGAGACTGTATGCTAAGAAGTTGAAAGAGACTGTTTGTTCGGAAGTTGAAAGAGACTGTATGTTAAGCAGTGGAACGAGACTGCATGTTCGGAAGTTGAAAGAGACTGTATGTTAAGCAGTGGAACGAGACTGCATGTTCGGAAGTTGAAAGAGACTGTATGCTAAGAAGTTGAAAGAGACTGTTTGTTCGGAAGTTGAAAGAGACTGCATGTTAAGCAGTGGAAAGAGACTGCATGTTCGGAAGTTGAAAGAGACTGTATGTTAAGCAGTGGAACGAGACTGAATGTTCCGAAGTTGAAAGAGACTGTATGCTAAAAAGTTGAAAGAGACTGTATGTTAAGCAGTGGAACGGGACTGCATGTCCGGAGGTTGAAAAAAACTGTATGTTAAGCAGTGGAACGAGACTGCATGTTCGGAAGTTGAAAGAGACTGTATGTTAAGCAGTGGAACGAGACTGCATGTTCGGAAGTTGAAAGAGACTGTATGTTTGGCAGTGGAACGAGACTGCATGTTCGGAAGTTGAAAGAGACTGTATGTTAAGCAGTGGAACGAGACTGCATGTTCGGAAGTTGAAAGAGACTGTATGCTAAGAAGTTGAAAGAGACTGTTTGTTGCATGTTAAGCAGTGGAACGGGACTGCATGTCCGGAGGTTGAAAGAGACTGTATGCTAAGAAGTTGAAAGAGACTGTTTGTTCGGAAGTTGAAAGAGACTGTATGTTAAGCAGTGGAACGAGACTGCATGTTCGGAAGTTGAAAGAGACTGTTTGCTAAGAAGTTGAAAGAGACTGTATGTTAAGCAGTGGAACGAGGCTGTATGTTAAGCAGTGGAACGAGACTGTATGTTCGGAAGTTGAAAGAGACTGTATGTTAAACAGTGGAACGAGACTGCATGTTCGGAAGTTGAAAGAGACTGTATGTTAAGCAGTGGAACGAGACTGCATGTTCGGAAGTTGAAAGAGACTGTATGTTAAACAGTGGAACGAGACTGCATGTTCGGAAGTTGAAAGAGACTGTATGCTAAGAAGTTGAAAGAGACTGTTTGTTCGGAAGTTGAAAGAGACTGTATGTTAAGCAGTGGAACGAGACTGCATGTTCGGAAGTTGAAAGAGATTGTATGCTAAGAAGTTGAAAGAGACTGTTTGTTCGGAAGTTGAAAGAGACTGTATGCTAAGAAGTTGAAAGAGACTGTTTGTTCGGAAGTTGAAAGAGACTGTATGTTAAACAGTGGAACGAGACTGCATGTTCGGAAGTTGAAAGAGACTGTATGTTAAGCAGTGGAACGAGACTGCATGTTCGGAAGTTGAAAGAGACTGTATGCTAAGAAGTTGAAAGAGACTGTTTGTTCGGAAGTTGAAAGAGACTGTATGTTAACCAGTTGAAAGAGACTGTTTGTTCGGAAGTTGAAAGAGACTGTATGTTAAGCAGTGGAACGAGACTGCATGTTCGGAAGTTGAAAGAGACTGTATGCTAAGAAGTTGAAAGAGACTGTTTGTTCGGAAGTTGAAAGAGACTGTATGTTAAGCAGTGGAACGAGACTGTATGTTCGGAAGTTGAAAGAGACTGTATGTTAAGCAGTGGAACGAGACTGTATGTTAAGCAGTGGAACGAGACTGCATGTTCGGAAGTTGAAAGAGACTGTATGTTAAGCAGTTGAAAGAGACTGTTTGTTCGGAAGTTGAAAGAGACTGTATGTTAAGCAGTGGAACGAGACTGCATGTTCGGAAGTTGAAAGAGACTGTATGTTAAGCAGTGGAACGAGACTGCATGTTCGGAAGTTGAAAGAGACTGTATGCTAAGAAGTTGAAAGAGACTGTTTGTTCGGAAGTTGAAAGAGACTGTATGTTAACCAGTTGAAAGAGACTGTTTGTTCGGAAGTTGAAAGAGACTGTATGTTAAGCAGTGGAACGAGACTGCATGTTCGGAAGTTGAAAGAGACTGTATGTTAAGCAGTTGAAAGAGACTGTTTGTTCGGAAGTTGAAAGAGACTGTATGCTAAGAAGTTGAAAGAGACTGTTTGTTCGGAAGTTGAAAGAGACTGTATGTTAAGCAGTGGAACGAGACTGTATGTTCGGAAGTTGAAAGAGACTGTATGTTAAGCAGTGGAACGAGACTGCATGTTCGGAAGTTGAAAGAGACTGTATGTTAAGCAGGTGAAAGAGACTGTTTGTTCGGAAGTTGAAAGAGACTGTATGTTAAGCAGTGGAACGAGACTGCATGTTCGGAAGTTGAAAGAGACTGTATGTTAAGCAGTGGAACGAGACTGCATGTTCGGAAGTTGAAAGAGACTGTATGCTAAGAAGTTGAAAGAGACTGTTTGTTCGGAAGTTGAAAGAGACTGCATGTTAAGCAGTGGAACGAGACTGCATGTTCGGAAGTTGAAAGAGACTGTATGCTAAGAAGTTGAAAGAGACTGTTTGTTCGGAAGTTGAAAGAGACTGTATGCTAAGAAGTTGAAAGAGACTGTTTGTTCGGAAGTTGAAAGAGACTGTATGTTAAGCAGTGGAACGAGACTGCATGTTCGGTAGTTGAAAGAGACTGTATGTTAAGCAGTGGAACGAGACTGCATGTTCGGAAGTTGAAAGAGACTGTATGTTAAGCAGTGGAACGAGACTGCATGTTCGGTAGTTGAAAGAGACTGTATGATAAGCAGTGGAACGCGACTGCATGTTCGGAAGTTGAAAAAGACTGTATGCTAAGAAGTTGAAAGAGACTGCATGATAAGCAGTGGAACGAGACTGCATTTTCGGAAGTTGAAAGAGACTGTATGTTAAGCAGTGGAACGAGACTGCATGTTCGGAAGTTGAAAGAGACTGTATGCTAAGAAGTTGAAAGAGACTGTTTGTTCGGAAGTTGAAAGAGACTATATGTTAAGCAGTGGAACGAGACTGTATGTTCGGAAGTTGAAAGAGAATGCATGTTCTGAAGTTGAAAGGGACTGTATGTTAAGCAGTGGAACGAGACTGTATGTTCGGAAGTTGAAAGAGACTGTATGTTAAGCAGTGGAACGAGACTGTATGTTAAACAGTGGAACGAGACTGCATGTTCGGAAGTTGAAAGAGACTGTATGCTAAGAAGTTGAAAGAGAATGTTTGTTCGGAAGTTGAAAGAGACTGTATGTTAAGCAGTGGAACGAGACTGCATGTTCCGAAGTTGAAAGAGACTGTATGCTAAGAAGTTGAAAGAGACTGTTTGTTCGGAAGTTGAAAGAGACTGTATGTTAAGCAGTGGAAAGAGACTGCATGTTCGGAAGTTGAAAGAGACTGTATGCTAAGAAGTTGAAAGAGACTGTTTGTTCGGAAGTTGAAAGAGACTGCATGTTAAGCAGTGGAACGAGACTGCATGTTCGGAAGTTGAAAGAGACTGTATGCTAAGAAGTTGAAAGAGACTGTTTGTTCGGAAGTTGAAAGAGACTGTATGCTAAGAAGTTGAAAGAGACTGTTTGTTCGGAAGTTGAAAGAGACTGTATGTTAAGCAGTGGAACGAGACTGCATGTTCGGAAGTTGAAAGCGACAGTATGTTAAACAGTGGAACGAGACTGCATGTTCGGAAGTTGAAAGAGACTGTATGCTAAGAAGTTGAAAGAGACTGTTTGTTCGGAAGTTGAAAGAGACTGTATGTTAAGCAGTGGAACGAGACTGCATGTTCGGAAGTTGAAAGAGACTGTATGTTAAGCAGTGGAACGAGACTGCATGTTCGGAAGTTGAAAGAGACTGTATGCTAAGAAGTTGAAAGAGACTGTTTGTTCGGAAGTTGAAAGAGACTGTATGTTAAGCAGTGGAACGAGACTGCATGTTCGGAAGTTGAAAGCGACAGTATGTTAAACAGTGGAACGAGACTGCATGTTCGGAAGTTGAAAGAGACTGTATGCTAAGAAGTTGAAAGAGACTGTTTGTTCGGAAGTTGAAAGAGACTGTATGTTAAGCAGTGGAACGAGACTGCATGTTCGGAAGTTGAAAGAGACTGTATGCTAAGAAGTTGAAAGAGACTGTTTGTTCGGAAGTTGAAGGAGACTGCATGTTAAGCAGTGGAACGGGACTGCATGTCCGGAGGTTGAAAGAGACTGTATGTTAAGCAGTGGAATGAGACTGCATGTTCGGAAGTTGAAAGAGACTGTATGTTAAGCAGTTGAAAGAGACTGTTTGTTCGGAAGTTGAAAGAGACTGTATGTTAAGCAGTGGATCGAGACTGCATGTTCGGAAGTTGAAAGAGACTGTATGTTAAGCAGTGGAACGAGACTGCATGTTCGGAAGTTGAAAGAGACTGTATGCTAAGAAGTTGAAAGAGACTGTTTGTTCGGAAGTTGAAAGAGACTGCATGTTAAGCAGTGGAACGAGACTGCATGTTCGGAAGTTGAAAGAGACTGTATGCTAAGAAGTTGAAAGAGACTGTTTGTTCGGAAGTTGAAAGAGACTGTATGCTAAGAAGTTGAAAGAGACTGTTTGTTCGGAAGTTGAAAGAGACTGTATGTTAAGCAGTGGAACGAGACTGCATGTTCGGTAGTTGAAAGAGACTGTATGTTAAGCAGTGGAACGAGACTGCATGTTCGGAAGTTGAAAGAGACTGTATGCTAAGAAGTTGAAAGAGACTGTTTGTTGCATGTTAAGCAGTGGAACGAGACTGCATGTTCGGAAGTTGAAAGAGACTGTATGCTAAGAAGTTGAAAGAGACTGTTTGTTCGGAAGTTGAAAGAGACTGTATGTTAAGCAGTGGAACGAGACTGCATGTTCCGAAGTTGAAAGAGACTGTATGCTAAGAAGTTGAAAGAGACTGTTTGTTCGGAAGTTGAAAGAGACTGTATGTTAAGCAGTGGAAAGAGACTGCATGTTCGGAAGTTGAAAGAGACTGTATGCTAAGAAGTTGAAAGAGACTGTTTGTTCGGAAGTTGAAAGAGACTGCATGTTAAGCAGTGGAACGAGACTGCATGTTCGGAAGTTGAAAGAGACTGTATGCTAAGAAGTTGAAAGAGACTGTTTGTTCGGAAGTTGAAAGAGACTGTATGCTAAGAAGTTGAAAGAGACTGTTTGTTCGGAAGTTGAAAGAGACTGTATGTTAAGCAGTGGAACGAGACTGCATGTTCGGAAGTTGAAAGCGACAGTATGTTAAACAGTGGAACGAGACTGCATGTTCGGAAGTTGAAAGAGACTGTATGCTAAGAAGTTGAAAGAGACTGTTTGTTCGGAAGTTGAAAGAGACTGTATGTTAAGCAGTGGAACGAGACTGCATGTTCGGAAGTTGAAAGAGACTGTATGTTAAGCAGTGGAACGAGACTGCATGTTCGGAAGTTGAAAGAGACTGTATGCTAAGAAGTTGAAAGAGACTGTTTGTTCGGAAGTTGAAAGAGACTGTATGTTAAGCAGTGGAACGAGACTGCATGTTCGGAAGTTGAAAGCGACAGTATGTTAAACAGTGGAACGAGACTGCATGTTCGGAAGTTGAAAGAGACTGTATGCTAAGAAGTTGAAAGAGACTGTTTGTTCGGAAGTTGAAAGAGACTGTATGTTAAGCAGTGGAACGAGACTGCATGTTCGGAAGTTGAAAGAGACTGTATGCTAAGAAGTTGAAAGAGACTGTTTGTTCGGAAGTTGAAGGAGACTGCATGTTAAGCAGTGGAACGGGACTGCATGTCCGGAGGTTGAAAGAGACTGTATGTTAAGCAGTGGAATGAGACTGCATGTTCGGAAGTTGAAAGAGACTGTATGTTAAGCAGTTGAAAGAGACTGTTTGTTCGGAAGTTGAAAGAGACTGTATGTTAAGCAGTGGATCGAGACTGCATGTTCGGAAGTTGAAAGAGACTGTATGTTAAGCAGTGGAACGAGACTGCATGTTCGGAAGTTGAAAGAGACTGTATGCTAAGAAGTTGAAAGAGACTGTTTGTTCGGAAGTTGAAAGAGACTGCATGTTAAGCAGTGGAACGAGACTGCATGTTCGGAAGTTGAAAGAGACTGTATGCTAAGAAGTTGAAAGAGACTGTTTGTTCGGAAGTTGAAAGAGACTGTATGCTAAGAAGTTGAAAGAGACTGTTTGTTCGGAAGTTGAAAGAGACTGTATGTTAAGCAGTGGAACGAGACTGCATGTTCGGTAGTTGAAAGAGACTGTATGTTAAGCAGTGGAACGAGACTGCATGTTCGGAAGTTGAAAGAGACTGTATGTTAAGCAGTGGAACGAGACTGCATGTTCGGTAGTTGAAAGAGACTGTATGATAAGCAGTGGAACGCGACTGCATGTTCGGAAGTTGAAAAAGACTGTATGCTAAGAAGTTGAAAGAGACTGCATGATAAGCAGTGGAACGAGACTGCATTTTCGGAAGTTGAAAGAGACTGTATGTTAAGCAGTGGAACGAGACTGCATGTTCGGAAGTTGAAAGAGACTGTATGCTAAGAAGTTGAAAGAGACTGTTTGTTCGGAAGTTGAAAGAGACTATATGTTAAGCAGTGGAACGAGACTGTATGTTCGGAAGTTGAAAGAGAATGCATGTTCTGAAGTTGAAAGGGACTGTATGTTAAGCAGTGGAACGAGACTGTATGTTCGGAAGTTGAAAGAGACTGTATGTTAAGCAGTGGAACGAGACTGTATGTTAAACAGTGGAACGAGACTGCATGTTCGGAAGTTGAAAGAGACTGTATGCTAAGAAGTTGAAAGAGACTGTTTGTTCGGAAGTTGAAAGAGACTGTATGTTAAGCAGTGGAACGAGACTGCATGTTCCGAAGTTGAAAGAGACTGTATGCTAAGAAGTTGAAAGAGACTGTTTGTTCGGAAGTTGAAAGAGACTGTATGTTAAGCAGTGGAAAGAGACTGCATGTTCGGAAGTTGAAAGAGACTGTATGCTAAGAAGTTGAAAGAGACTGTTTGTTCGGAAGTTGAAAGAGACTGCATGTTAAGCAGTGGAACGAGACTGCATGTTCGGAAGTTGAAAGAGACTGTATGCTAAGAAGTTGAAAGAGACTGTTTGTTCGGAAGTTGAAAGAGACTGTATGCTAAGAAGTTGAAAGAGACTGTTTGTTCGGAAGTTGAAAGAGACTGTATGTTAAGCAGTGGAACGAGACTGCATGTTCGGAAGTTGAAAGCGACAGTATGTTAAACAGTGGAACGAGACTGCATGTTCGGAAGTTGAAAGAGACTGTATGCTAAGAAGTTGAAAGAGACTGTTTGTTCGGAAGTTGAAAGAGACTGTATGTTAAGCAGTGGAACGAGACTGCATGTTCGGAAGTTGAAAGAGACTGTATGTTAAGCAGTGGAACGAGACTGCATGTTCGGAAGTTGAAAGAGACTGTATGCTAAGAAGTTGAAAGAGACTGTTTGTTCGGAAGTTGAAAGAGACTGTATGTTAAGCAGTGGAACGAGACTGCATGTTCGGAAGTTGAAAGCGACAGTATGTTAAACAGTGGAACGAGACTGCATGTTCGGAAGTTGAAAGAGACTGTATGCTAAGAAGTTGAAAGAGACTGTTTGTTCGGAAGTTGAAAGAGACTGTATGTTAAGCAGTGGAACGAGACTGCATGTTCGGAAGTTGAAAGAGACTGTATGCTAAGAAGTTGAAAGAGACTGTTTGTTCGGAAGTTGAAGGAGACTGCATGTTAAGCAGTGGAACGGGACTGCATGTCCGGAGGTTGAAAGAGACTGTATGTTAAGCAGTGGAATGAGACTGCATGTTCGGAAGTTGAAAGAGACTGTATGTTAAGCAGTTGAAAGAGACTGTTTGTTCGGAAGTTGAAAGAGACTGTATGTTAAGCAGTGGATCGAGACTGCATGTTCGGAAGTTGAAAGAGACTGTATGTTAAGCAGTGGAACGAGACTGCATGTTCGGAAGTTGAAAGAGACTGTATGCTAAGAAGTTGAAAGAGACTGTTTGTTCGGAAGTTGAAAGAGACTGCATGTTAAGCAGTGGAACGAGACTGCATGTTCGGAAGTTGAAAGAGACTGTATGCTAAGAAGTTGAAAGAGACTGTTTGTTCGGAAGTTGAAAGAGACTGTATGCTAAGAAGTTGAAAGAGACTGTTTGTTCGGAAGTTGAAAGAGACTGTATGTTAAGCAGTGGAACGAGACTGCATGTTCGGTAGTTGAAAGAGACTGTATGTTAAGCAGTGGAACGAGACTGCATGTTCGGAAGTTGAAAGAGACTGTATGCTAAGAAGTTGAAAGAGACTGTTTGTTGCATGTTAAGCAGTGGAACGGGACTGCATGTCCGGAGGTTGAAAGAGACTGCATGTTAAGAAGTTGAAATAGACTGTTTGTTCGGAAGTTGAAAGAGACTGTATGTTAAGCAGTGGAACGAGACTGCATGTTCGGAAGTTGAAAGCGACAGTATGTTAAACAGTGGAACGAGACTTCATGTTCGGAAGTTGAAAGAGACTGTATGCTAAGAAGTTGAAAGAGACTGTTTGTTCGGAAGTTGAAGGAGACTGCATGTTAAGCAGTGGAACGGGACTGCATGTTCTGAAGTTGAAAGAGACTGTATGTTAAGCAGTGGAACGAGACTGCATGTTCGGAAGTTGAAAGAGACTGTATGCTAAGAAGTTGAAAGAGACTGTTTGTTCGGAAGTTGAAAGAGACTGCATGTTAAGCAGTGGAACGAGACTGCATGTTCGGAAGTTGAAAGAGACTGTATGCTAAGAAGTTGAAAGAGACTGTTTGTTCGGAAGTTGAAGGAGACTGCATGTTAAGCAGTGGAACGGGACTGCATGTCCGGAGGTTGAAAGAGACTGTATGTTAAGCAGTGGAATGAGACTGCATGTTCGGAAGTTGAAAGCGACAGTATGTTAAACAGTGGAACGAGACTGCATGTTCGGAAGTTGAAAGAGACTGTATGCTAAGAAGTTGAAAGAGACTGTTTGTTCGGAAGTTGAAGGAGACTGCATGTTAAGCAGTGGAACGGGACTGCATGTCCGGAGGTTGAAAGAGACTGTTTGTTGCATGTTAAGCAGTGGAACGGGACTGCATGTCCGGAGGTTGAAAGAGACTGCATGTTAAGAAGTTGAAATAGACTGTTTGTTCGGAAGTTGAAAGAGACTGTATGTTAAGCAGTGGAACGAGACTGCATGTACGGAAGTTGAAAGCGACAGTATGTTAAACAGTGGAACGAGACTGCATGTTCGGAAGTTGAAAGAGACTGTATGCTAAGAAGTTGAAAGAGACTGTTTGTTCGGAAGTTGAAGGAGACTGTATGCTAAGAAGTTGAAAGAGACTGTTTGTTCGGAAGTTGAAGGAGACTGCATGTTAAGCAGTGGAACGGGACTGCATGTCCGGAGGTTGAAAGAGACTGTATGTTAAGCAGTGGAACGAGACTGCATGTTCGGAAGTTGAAAGAGACTGTATGCTAAGAAGTTGAAAGAGACTGTTTGTTCGGAAGTTGAATGAGACTGCATGTTAAGCAGTGGAACGAGACTGCATGTTCGGAAGCTGAAAGAGACTGTATGCTAAGAAGTTGAAAGAGACTAATTGTTCGGAAGTTGAAAGAGACTTTATGTTAAGCAGTGGAACGAGACTGCATGTTCGGAAGTTGAAAGCGACAGTATGTTAAGAAGTTGAAAGAGACTGTTTGTTCGGAAGTTGAAAGAGACTGTATGCTAAGAAGTTGAAAGAGACTGTTTGTTCGGAAGTTGAAAGAGACTGTATGTTAAGCAGTGGAACGAGACTGCATGTTCGGAAGTTGAAAGAGACTGTATGCTAAGAAGTTGAAAGAGACTGTTTGTTCGGAAGTTGAATGAGACTGCATGTTAAGCAGTGGAACGAGACTGCATGTTCGGAAGCTGAAAGAGACTGTATGCTAAGAAGTTGAAAGAGACTAATTGTTCGGAAGTTGAAAGAGACTTTATGTTAAGCAGTGGAACGAGACTGCATGTTCGGAAGTTGAAAGCGACAGTATGTTAAGCAGTGGAAGTTGAAAGAGACTGTATGCTAAGAAGTGGAAAGAGACTGTATGATAAGCAGTGGAACGGGACTGTATGTTAAGCAGTGGAACGAGACTGCATGTTCGGTAGTTGAAAGAGACTGTTTGTTCGGAAGTTGAAAGAGACTGTATGTTAAGCAGTGGAACGAGACTGCATGTTCCGAAGTTGAAAGAGACTGTATGCTAAGAAGTTGAAAGAGACTGTTTGTTCGGAAGTTGAAAGAGACTGTATGTTAAGCAGTGGAACGAGACTGCATGTTCCGAAGTTGAAAGAGACTGTATGCTAAGAAGTTGAAAGAGACTGTTTGTTCGGAAGTTGAAAGAGACTGTATGTTAAGCAGTGGAACGAGACTGCATGTTCGGAAGTTGAAAGAGACTGTATGCTAAGAAGTTGAAAGACTGTTTGTTCGGAAGTTGAAAGAGACTGTATGTTAAGCAGTGGAACGAGACTGCATGTTAAGCAGTGGAACGAGGCTGTATGTTAAGCAGTGGAACGAGACTGCATGTTCCGAAGTTGAAAGAGACTGTATGCTAAGAAGTTGAAAGAGACTGTTTGTTCGGAAGTTGAAAGAGACTGTATGTTAAGCAGTGGAACGAGACTGCATGTTCGGAAGTTGAAAGAGACTGTATGCTAAGAAGTTGAAAGAGACTGTTTGTTCGGAAGTTGAAAGAGACTGTATGTTAAGCAGTGGAACGAGACTGCATGTTCGGAAGTTGAAAGAGACTGTATGTTAAGCAGTGGAACGAGACTGCATGTTCGGAAGTTGAAAGAGACTGTATGCTAAGAAGTTGAAAGAGACTGTTTGTTCGGAAGTTGAAAGAGACTGCATGTTCGGAAGTTGAAAGAGACTGTATGTAAAGCAGTGGAACGAGACTACATGTTAAGCAGTGGAACGAGACTGCATGATAAGCAGTGGAACGCGACTGCATGTCCGGAGGTTGAAAGAGACTGCATGTTAAGCAGTGGAAAGAGGCTGTTTGTTCGGAAGTTGAAAGAGACTGTATGTTAAGCAGTGGAACGAGACTGCATGTTCGGAAGTTGAACGAGACTGCATGTTAAGCAGTGGAACGAGACTGCATGTTTGGAAGTTGAACGAGACTGTATGCTAAGAAGTGGAAAGAGACTGCATGTTAAGCAGTGGAACGGGACTGTATGTTAAGCAGTGGAACGAGACTGCATGTTCGGAAGTTGAAAGAGACTGTATGTTAAGCAGTGGAACGAGACTGCATGTTCGGAAGTTGAAAGAGACTGTATGCTAAGAAGTTGAAAGAGACTGTTTGTTCGGAAGTTGAAAGAGACTGTATGTTAAGCAGTGGAACGAGACTGAATGTTCGGAAGTTGAAAGAGACTGTATGTTAAACAGTGGAACGAGACTGCATGTTCGGAAGTTGAAAGAGACTGTATGCTAAGAAGTTGAAAGAGACTGTTTGTTCGGAAGTTGAAAGAGACTGTATGTTAAGCAGTGGAACAAGACTGCATGTTCGGAAGTTGAAAGAGACTGCATGTTAAGCAGTGGAACGAGACTGTTTGTTCGGAAGTTGAAAGAGACTGTATGCTAAGAAGTTGAAAGAGACTGTTTGTTCGGAAGTTGAAAGAGACTGTATGTTAAGCAGTGGAACGAGACTGCATGTTCGGAAGTTGAAAGAGACTGTATGCTAAGAAGTTGAAAGAGACTGTTTGTTCGGAAGTTGAAAGAGACTGTATGTTAAGCAGTGGAACAAGACTGCATGTACGGAAGTTGAAAGAGACTGCATGTTAAGCAGTGGAACGAGACTGTTTGTTCGGAAGTTGAAAGAGACTGTATGCTAAGAAGTTGAAAGAGACTGTTTGTTCGGAAGTTGAAAGAGACTGTATGTTAAGCAGTGGATCGAGACTGCATGTTCGGAAGTTGAAAGAGACTGTATGTTAAGCAGTGGAACGAGACTGCATGTTCGGAAGTTGAAAGAGACTGTATGCTAAGAAGTTGAAAGAGACTGTTTGTTCGGAAGTTGAAAGAGACTGCATGTTAAGCAGTGGAACGAGACTGCATGTTCGGAAGTTGAAAGAGACTGTATGCTAAGAAGTTGAAAGAGACTGTTTGTTCGGAAGTTGAAAGAGACTGTATGCTAAGAAGTTGAAAGAGACTGTTTGTTCGGAAGTTGAAAGAGACTGTATGTTAAGCAGTGGAACGAGACTGCATGTTCGGTAGTTGAAAGAGACTGTATGTTAAGCAGTGGAACGAGACTGCATGTTCGGAAGTTGAAAGAGACTGTATGCTAAGAAGTTGAAAGAGACTGTTTGTTGCATGTTAAGCAGTGGAACGGGACTGCATGTCCGGAGGTTGAAAGAGACTGCATGTTAAGAAGTTGAAATAGACTGTTTGTTCGGAAGTTGAAAGAGACTGTATGTTAAGCAGTGGAACGAGACTGCATGTTCGGAAGTTGAAAGCGACAGTATGTTAAACAGTGGAACGAGACTTCATGTTCGGAAGTTGAAAGAGACTGTATGCTAAGAAGTTGAAAGAGACTGTTTGTTCGGAAGTTGAAGGAGACTGCATGTTAAGCAGTGGAACGGGACTGCATGTTCTGAAGTTGAAAGAGACTGTATGTTAAGCAGTGGAACGAGACTGCATGTTCGGAAGTTGAAAGAGACTGTATGCTAAGAAGTTGAAAGAGACTGTTTGTTCGGAAGTTGAAAGAGACTGCATGTTAAGCAGTGGAACGAGACTGCATGTTCGGAAGTTGAAAGAGACTGTATGCTAAGAAGTTGAAAGAGACTGTTTGTTCGGAAGTTGAAGGAGACTGCATGTTAAGCAGTGGAACGGGACTGCATGTCCGGAGGTTGAAAGAGACTGTATGTTAAGCAGTGGAATGAGACTGCATGTTCGGAAGTTGAAAGCGACAGTATGTTAAACAGTGGAACGAGACTGCATGTTCGGAAGTTGAAAGAGACTGTATGCTAAGAAGTTGAAAGAGACTGTTTGTTCGGAAGTTGAAGGAGACTGCATGTTAAGCAGTGGAACGGGACTGCATGTCCGGAGGTTGAAAGAGACTGTTTGTTGCATGTTAAGCAGTGGAACGGGACTGCATGTCCGGAGGTTGAAAGAGACTGCATGTTAAGAAGTTGAAATAGACTGTTTGTTCGGAAGTTGAAAGAGACTGTATGTTAAGCAGTGGAACGAGACTGCATGTACGGAAGTTGAAAGCGACAGTATGTTAAACAGTGGAACGAGACTGCATGTTCGGAAGTTGAAAGAGACTGTATGCTAAGAAGTTGAAAGAGACTGTTTGTTCGGAAGTTGAAGGAGACTGTATGCTAAGAAGTTGAAAGAGACTGTTTGTTCGGAAGTTGAAGGAGACTGCATGTTAAGCAGTGGAACGGGACTGCATGTCCGGAGGTTGAAAGAGACTGTATGTTAAGCAGTGGAACGAGACTGCATGTTCGGAAGTTGAAAGAGACTGTATGTTAAGCAGTTGAAAGAGACTGTTTGTTCGGAAGTTGAAAGAGACTGTATGTTAAGCAGTGGAACGAGACTGCATGTTCGGAAGTTGAAAGAGACTGTATGCTAAGAAGTTGAAAGAGACTGTTTGTTCGGAAGTTGAAAGAGACTGTATGCTAAGAAGTTGAAAGAGACTGTTTGTTCGGAAGTTGAAAGAGACTGTATGTTAAGCAGTGGAACGAGACTGCATGTTCGGAAGTTGAAAGAGACTGTATGCTAAGAAGTTGAAAGAGACTGTTTGTTCGGAAGTTGAATGAGACTGCATGTTAAGCAGTGGAACGAGACTGCATGTTCGGAAGCTGAAAGAGACTGTATGCTAAGAAGTTGAAAGAGACTAATTGTTCGGAAGTTGAAAGAGACTTTATGTTAAGCAGTGGAACGAGACTGCATGTTCGGAAGTTGAAAGCGACAGTATGTTAAGCAGTGGAAGTTGAAAGAGACTGTATGCTAAGAAGTGGAAAGAGACTGTATGTTAAGCAGTGGAACGGGACTGTATGTTAAGCAGTGGAACGAGACTGCATGTTCGGTAGTTGAAAGAGACTGTTTGTTCGGAAGTTGAAAGAGACTGTATGTTAAGCAGTGGAACGAGACTGCATGTTCCGAAGTTGAAAGAGACTGTATGCTAAGAAGTTGAAAGAGACTGTTTGTTCGGAAGTTGAAAGAGACTGTATGTTAAGCAGTGGAACGAGACTGCATGTTCCGAAGTTGAAAGAGACTGTATGCTAAGAAGTTGAAAGAGACTGTTTGTTCGGAAGTTGAAAGAGACTGTATGTTAAGCAGTGGAACGAGACTGCATGTTCGGAAGTTGAAAGAGACTGTATGCTAAGAAGTTGAAAGACTGTTTGTTCGGAAGTTGAAAGAGACTGTATGTTAAGCAGTGGAACGAGACTGCATGTTAAGCAGTGGAACGAGGCTGTATGTTAAGCAGTGGAACGAGACTGCATGTTCCGAAGTTGAAAGAGACTGTATGCTAAGAAGTTGAAAGAGACTGTATGTTAAGCAGTGGAACGAGACTGCATGTTCGGAAGTTGAAAGAGACTGTATGCTAAGAAGTTGAAAGAGACTGTTTGTTCGGAAGTTGAAAGAGACTGCATGTTCGGAAGTTGAAAGAGACTGTATGTAAAGCAGTGGAACGAGACTACATGTTAAGCAGTGGAACGAGACTGCATGATAAGCAGTGGAACGCGACTGCATGTCCGGAGGTTGAAAGAGACTGCATGTTAAGCAGTGGAAAGAGGCTGTTTGTTCGGAAGTTGAAAGAGACTGTATGTTAAGCAGTGGAACGAGACTGCATGTTCGGAAGTTGAACGAGACTGCATGTTAAGCAGTGGAACGAGACTGCATGTTTGGAAGTTGAACGAGACTGTATGCTAAGAAGTGGAAAGAGACTGCATGTTAAGCAGTGGAACGGGACTGTATGTTAAGCAGTGGAACGAGACTGCATGTTCGGAAGTTGAAAGAGACTGCATGTTCGGAAGTTGAAAGAGACTGTATGCTAAGAAGTTGAAAGAGACTGTTTGTTCGGAAGTTGAAAGAGACTGTATGTTAAGCAGTGGAACGAGACTGAATGTTCGGAAGTTGAAAGAGACTGTATGTTAAACAGTGGAACGAGACTGCATGTTCGGAAGTTGAAAGAGACTGTATGTTAAGCAGTGGAACGAGACTGCATGTTCGGAAGTTGAAAGCGACAGTATGTTAAGCAGTGGAAGTTGAAAGAGACTGTATGCTAAGAAGTGGAAAGAGACTGTATGTTAAGCAGTGGAACGGGACTGTATGTTAAGCAGTGGAACGAGACTGCATGTTAAGCAGTGGAACGAGACTGCATGTTCGGTAGTTGAAAGAGACTGTTTGTTCGGAAGTTGAAAGAGACTGTATGTTAAGCAGTGGAACGAGACTGCATGTACGGAAGTTGAAAGAGACTGCATGTTAAGCAGTGGAACGAGACTGTTTGTTCGGAAGTTGAAAGAGACTGTATGCTAAGAAGTTGAAAGAGACTGTTTGTTCGGAAGTTGAAAGAGACTGTATGTTAAGCAGTGGAACGAGACTGCATGTTCGGAAGTTGAAAGAGACTGTATGCTAAGAAGTTGAAAGAGACTGTTTGTTCGGAAGTTGAAAGAGACTGTATGTTAAGCAGTGGAACAAGACTGCATGTACGGAAGTTGAAAGAGACTGCATGTTAAGCAGTGGAACGAGACTGTTTGTTCGGAAGTTGAAAGAGACTGTATGCTAAGAAGTTGAAAGAGACTGTTTGTTCGGAAGTTGAAAGAGACTGTATGTTAAGCAGTGGAACAAGACTGCATGTTCGGAAGTTGAAAGAGACTGTATGTTAAACTGTGGAACGAGACTGCATGTTCGGAAGTTGAAAGAGACTGTATGCTAAGAAGTTGAAAGAGACTGTTTGTTCGGAAGTTGAAAGAGACTGTTTGTTCGGAAGTTGAAAGAGACTGTATGTTCAGCAGTGGAACGAGACTGCATGTTTGGAAGTTGAAAGAGACTGTATGCTAAGCAGTGGAACGAGACTGCATGTTCGGAAGTTGAAAGAGACTGTATGCTAAGCAGTGGAACGAGACTGCATGTTCGGAAGTTGAAAGAGACTGTAGGTTAAACAGTGGAAAGAGGCTGTTTGTTCGGAAGTTGAAAGAGACTGTATGTTAAGCAGTGGAACGAGACTGCATGTTCGGAAGTTGAACGAGACTGTATGTTAAGCAGTGGAACGAGACTGCATGTTCGGAAGTTGAAAGAGACGGCATGTTAAGCAGTGGAACGAGACTGCATGTTCGGAAGTTGAAAGAGACTGTTTGTTCGGAAGTTGAAAGAGACTGTATGCTAAGAAGTTGAAAGAGACTGTTTGTTCGGAAGTTGAAAGAGACTGTATGTTAAGCAGTGGAACGAGACTGCATGTTCGGAAGTTGAAAGAGACTGTTTGTTCGGAAGTTGAAAGAGACTGTATGTTAAGCAGTGGAACGAGACTGCATGTTCGGAAGTTGAAAGAGACTGTTTGTTCGGAAGTTGAAAGAGACTGTATGTTAAGCAGTGGAACGAGACTGCATGTTCGGAAGTTGAACGAGACTGTATGCTAAGAAGTGGAAAGAGACTGTATGTTAAGCAGTGGAACGGGACTGTATGTTAAGCAGTGGAACGAGACTGCATGTTCGGTAGTTGAAAGAGACTGTTTGTTCGGAAGTTGAAAGAGACTGTATGTTCGGAAGTTGAAAGAGACTGTATGTTAAGCAGTGGAACGAGACTGCATGTTCGGAAGTTGAAAGAGACTGTATGCTAAGAAGTTGAAAGAGACTGTTTGTTCGGAAGTTGAAAGAGACTGTATGTTAAGCAGTGGAACGAGACTGCATGTTCGGAAGTTGAAAGAGACTGTTTGTTCGGAAGTTGAAAGAGACTGTATGCTAAGAAGTTGAAAGAGACTGTTTGTTCGGAAGTTGAAAGAGACTGTATGTTAAGCAGTGGAACGAGACTGCATGTTCGGAAGTTGAAAGAGACTGTTTGTTCGGAAGTTGAAAGAGACTGTATGTTAAGCAGTGGAACGAGACTGCATGTTTGGAAGTTGAACGAGACTGTATGCTAAGAAGTGGAAAGAGACTGTATGTTAAGCAGTGGAACGGGACTGTATGTTAAGCAGTGGAACGAGACTGCATGTTCGGAAGTTGAAAGAGACTGTATGCTAAGAAGTTGAAAGAGACTGTTTGTTCGGAGACTGTTTGTTCGGAGACTGTATGTTAAGCAGTGGAACGAGACTGCATGTTCGGAAGTTGAAAGAAGTTGAAAGAGACTGCATGTTAAGCAGTGGAACGAGACTGCATGTTCGGAAATTGAAAGAGACTGTATGCTAAGAAGTTGAAAGAGACTGTTTGTTCGGAAGTTGAAAGAGACTGTATGCTAAGAAGTTGAAAGAGACTGTTTGTTCGGAAGTTGAAAGAGACTGTATGTTAAACAGTGGAACGAGACTGCATGTTCGGAAGTTGAAAGAGACTGTATGCTAAGAAGTTGAAAGAGACTGTTTGTTCGGAAGTTGAAAGAGACTGTATGTTAAGCAGTGGAACGAGACTGCATGTTCGGAAGTTGAAAGAGACTGTATGCTAAGAAGTTGAAAGAGACTGTTTGTTCGGAAGTTGAAAGAGACTGTTTGTTCGGAAGTTGAAAGAGACTGTATGCTAAGAAGTTGAAAGAGACTGTTTGTTCGGATGTTGAAAGAGACTGTATGTTAAGCAGTGGAACGAGACTGCATGTTTGGAAGTTGAACGAGACTGTATGCCAAGAAGTGGAAAGAGACTGTATATTAAGCAGTGGAACGGGACTGTATGTTAAGCAGTGGAACGAGACTGCATGTTCGGTAGTTGAAAGAGACTGTTTGTTCGGAAGTTGAAAGAGACTGCATGTTCGGAAGTTGAAAGAGACTGCATGTTAAACTGTGGAACGAGACTGCAAGTTCGGAAGCTGAAAGAGACTGTATGTTAAGCAGTGGAACGAGACTGCATGTTCGGAAGTTGAAAGAGACTGTAGGTTAAACAGTGGAAAGAGGCTGTTTGTTCGGAAGTTGAAAGAGACTGTATGTTAAGCAGTGGAACGAGACTGCATGTTCGGAAGTTGAACGAGACTGTATGTTAAGCAGTGGAACGAGACTGCATGTTCGGAAGTTGAAAGAGACTGTATGTTAAACTGTGGAGCGAGACTGCACGTTCGGAAGCTGAAAGAGACTGTATGCTAAGAAGTTGAAAGAGACTGTTTGTTCGGAAGTTGAAAGAGACTGTATGCTAAGAAGTTGAAAGAGACTGTTTGTTCGGAAGTTGAAAGAGACTGTTTGTTCGGAAGTAGAAAGAGACTGTATGTTAAGCAGTGGAACGAGACTGCATGTTAAGCAGTGGAACGAGACTGCATGTTCGGAAGTTGAAAGAGACTGCATGTTAAGCAGTGAAACGAGACTGTTTGTTCGGAAGTTGAAAGAGACTGTATGTTAAGCAGTGGAACGAGACTGCATGTTCGGAAGTTGAAAGAGACTGTATGTTAAACTGTGGAACGAGACTGCAAGTTCGGAAGCTGAAAGAGACTGTATGTTATGCAGTGGAACGAGACTGCATGTTCGGAAGTTGAAAGAGACTGTAGGTTAAACAGTGGAAAGAGGCTGTTTGTTCGGAAGTTGAAAGAGACTGTATGTTAAACAGTGGAACGAGACTGCATGTTCGGAAGTTGAAAGAGACTGTATGCTAAGCAGTGGAACGAGACTGCATGTTCGGAAGTTGAAAGAGACTGTAGGTTAAACAGTGGAAAGAGGCTGTTTGTTCGGAAGTTGAAAGAGATTGTATGTTAAGCAGTGGAACGAGACTGCATGTTCGGAAGTTGAAAGAGACTGTATGTTAAACTGTGGAACGAGACTGCAAGTTCGGAAGCTGAAAGAGACTGTATGTTAAGCAGTGGAACGAGACTGCATGTTCGGAAGTTGAAAGAGACTGTAGGTTAAACAGTGGAAAGAGGCTGTTTGTTCGGAAGTTGAAAGAGACTGTATGTTAAGCAGTTGAAAGAGACTGTTTGTTCGGAAGTAGAAAGAGACTGTATGTTAAGCAGTGGAACGAGACTGCATGTTAAGCAGTGGAACGAGACTGCATGTTCGGAAGTTGAAAGAGACTGCATGTTAAGCAGTGGAACGAGACTGTTTGTTCGGAAGTTGAAAGAGACTGTATGTTAAGCAGTGGAACGAGACTGCATGTTCGGAAGTTGAAAGAGACTGTATGTTAAGAAGTGGAAAGAGACTGCATGTTAAGCAGTGGAACGAGACTGCATGTTCGGAAGTTGAAAGAGACTGCATGTTAAGCAGTGGAACGAGACTGCATGTTCGGAAGTTGAAAGAGACTGTATGTTAAGCAGTTTAACGAGACTGCATGTTCGGAAGTTGAAAGAGACTGCATGTTAAGCAGTGGAACGAGACTGCATGTTCGGAAGTTGAAAGAGACTGAATATTAAGCAGTTGAACGAGACTGCATGTTCGGAAGTTGAAAGAGACTGTATGTTAAGCAGTGGAACGAGACTGTTTGTTCGGAAGTTAAAAGAGACTGTATGTTAAGCAGTGGAACGAGACTGCATGTTCGGAAGTTGAAAGAGACTGAATATTAAGCAGTTGAACGAGACTGCATGTTCGGAAGTTGAAAGAGACTGTAGGTTAAACAGTGGAAAGAGGCTGTTTGTTCGGAAGTTGAAAGAGACTGTATGTTAAACAGTGGAACGAGACTGCATGTTCGGAAGTTGAAAGAGACTGTATGCTAAGCAGTGGAACGAGACTGCATGTTCGGAAGTTGAAAGAGACTGTAGGTTAAACAGTGGAAAGAGGCTGTTTGTTCGGAAGTTGAAAGAGACTGTATGTTAAGCAGTGGAAAGAGACTGCATGTTAAGCAGTGGAACGAGACTGCATGTTCGGAAGTTGAAAGAGACTGCATGTTAAGCAGTGGAACGAGACTGTTTGTTCGGAAGTTGAAAGAGACTGTATGTTAAGCAGTGGAACGAGACTGCATGTTCGGAAGTTGAAAGAGACTGTATGTTAAGAAGTGGAAAGAGACTGCATGTTAAGCAGTGGAACGAGACTGCATGTTCGGAAGTTGAAAGAGACTGCATGTTAAGCAGTGGAACGAGACTGCATGTTCGGAAGTTGAAAGAGACTGTAGGTTAAGCAGTTTAACGAGACTGCATGTTCGGAAGTTGAAAGAGACTGCATGTTAAGCAGTGGAACGAGACTGCATGTTCGGAAGTTGAAAGAGACTGAATATTAAGCAGTTGAACGAGACTGCATGTTCGGAAGTTGAAAGAGACTGTATGTTAAGCAGTGGAACGAGACTGTTTGTTCGGAAGTTAAAAGAGACTGTATGTTAAGCAGTGGAACGAGACTGCATGTTCGGAAGTTGAAAGAGACTGAATATTAAGCAGTTGAACGAGACTGCATGTTCGGAAGTTGAAAGAGACTGTATGTTAAGCAGTGGAACGAGACTGCATGTTCGGAAGTTGAAAGAGACTGTATGTTAAGCAGTTTAACGAGACTGTATGTTAAGCAGTGGAACGAGACTGCATGTCCGGAGGTTGAAAGAGACTGTATGTTAAGCAGTTTAACGAGACTGCATGTTCGGAAGTTGAAAGAGACTGCATGTTAAGCAGTGGAACTAGACTGCATGTTCGGAAGTTGAAAGAGACTGTATGCTAAGAAGTTGAAAGAGACTGTTTGTTCGGAAGTTGAAAGAGACTGTATGTTCAGCAGTGGAACGAGACTGCATGTTCGGAGGTTGAAAGAGACTGTATGTTAAGCAGTGGAACGAGACTGCATGTTCGGAAGTTGAAAGGAATAGTCGGCGAAGTTTCTAATAAAACGTCTGTAATAATTGCAGAATGCAACGAATCTTCTAGCGCTGTCCGCGTCATGCGGGACTGGATAATTGTTGATGACGTCATATTTTTTGTCATCTGGCAAGATTCCTTTATCAGTGCATTTATGATTATTTTAGGTTGTGTTTCCTACATACCTCGAAAATATCTTGTAAGTTTTTGAGCTTATGTTTTTCGGAACAACCAATGACTATAAGATCGTCCATATATAGGAATGCTTGCGAAGCTTCAAGTCCAGAGAATGCAATAGTCATGAAAAAGACGTTATGTTTCTTGAACTTTCTTCTAGTTCAATTTGATGAAAACCTGACATTAAGTCAAGGCATGCGAAATATTTCGCTCTACCTAGTTGATCCAAAATGTCGTCAATTCTAGGTAATGGAAATTTATCGGACAGAAGTTTTTTGTTTATTTGGCGATAGTCAACTACTAATCGCCATTTCTTTTGTTCAGTGCCCGGAAGGGCTTTCTTTGGTACAAGCAGAAGGGGGCTGTTGTATTCTGACACTGATGGTTCGACTATTTTGTCGTCTATTAATTTCCCTACTTGTTTCTGTATTTCTTCAACTTGGCTATGCGGGCTTCGATAATTTTTTATATATACTGGTTCGTCATCTTTCAATCTCAATTTTTGTTTATAAAAGTTATTTGTTGTTATAGATTCGGTGTCAAGTCCGAATATGTCACTATATTTAGAACATAGTTTCGTTAATTGTGGTTTAAATTGATTTGGGAAGTTTTTTGTAAGTTGAGCTAAGACAGTTTCTTCTCTTACTCTAGGAGAGGTTTGAATTACATTGTAATTCGAAAGTGGTTCATATTTTAAATTATTTATATTGACCAATTGGTCGGTATTAGTTGTATTTAATAATCGGACGAATGCATTTTGCGTGGTTGCAATAGTGTTTGCAACATAAATACCAGCTTGGACTTCCTGGTTTGGTATTAGAACACTATCTTCAGTTGAAGTTAGTTCTATTTTTCGGACAACTTGTGATCTTGCTGGTAGAAGTATGGTATTGTTACCAGCACTGTATGTTATTTATTTATTTATTTATTTATTTATTTATTTCAATTAACAATTATCTGCTAATTATGGAATAGGAATAAAAAGGAAAAAACAAACTAATTATATATGTACAAGACAGAAAGGAAAGATACAATTTACACATTTTCTAAACTAAGGTAATGATAAATGTTAAATATAATTTTTTCAAGGGATAATTCGGGGATATTAAATGGTACAAGTAATTATAATTATTGCATAAAACCCGGAAACGTTCATGCTGGGAGTAATTAGATCTACATATGGATAATCGGATGGGTCGGAAGGTACGGGTTGGTCTGGAGGGAACCGAAAAATCGATTCGTCCCAAAAGCGTTTGGGAGTTCACAATCCCGAGAATGAGCTTATGCATGAATACCACGCCATTGCAAATTCTGCGATGGTATAAAGAGGGTAGATTCAGTAGTTTTAGCCTAGATAGGTATGGTGGAAGGAGTCTGTCAGAGTCCCAGTTTAGATGTCTAAGGGCGAATATTAAAAATTGTTTTTGAACGGATTCAATAATAATTTGTTGCTCCTTGTATTGTGGACTCCACACACAAGAACAATACTCCAATATCGAACCAACGAGACGTACAGTGCTTTAGTTATATACGGATCGTCAAACTCTTTTGACCAACGCTTAATAAACGCTAGAACTCCCTTAGCTTTGTTAACCGTTGAAGCAATATGGCTATTAAAACATAGCTTGTGATCGAAAAGGACTCCTAAGTCATTTGATGTGGAGATTCGATCCAGGACATGGTGTCCTAGAGAATAGGAGACCAAATGTGGTGCACGGCGGTGAAAAGTCATAAGTTTGCACTTAGAATGGTTCAAGAAAAGTAGGTTATTTGAACACCAAATGCTTAATTCATCAAGGTCAAGTTGTAGGCGAGTATGCAAGTACCAGTTGGAGAAGGAAAAACAAATTTGAACGTCATCAGCATACATTAAAGTAACTGAGTGCAAAATAACTTGGGGCAGGTCGTTCACAAACAAATTGAAAAGAAGCGGACCTAAATGACTTCCTTGAGGAACTCCAGAGGTTACTTTGACAACATTCGACAAGACATTGTTAAACAACACACGCTGTGTGCGATTCGACAAGTACGATGATATCCAATTTACAAGATTTGTGGGAAAACCTAATAAAGAGAGTTTATGGATCAGTAAAGTATGATTAACAGAATCAAAAGCTTTACTGAAATCTGTAAAAATGACGTCAGTCTGCAAGCCACTTTGAAATCCTCGGTTGATTAGAGACGAGAATTCTAAATTCATCCACATACTGTGCTTTCTTTTTGTCGATTGCTCTTTTTTCTTTTCTTTCTCCAAGCATATATGTATTGCCATTAAGGAAATTACTGTCTCGGTTTCCGCTGACATGTTGACAAATGTAAACAAAATGATGTTTGCGAGAAATGTTCGCACTCGTTGGTGGGCAAATGAAATATACATAATATACAACATGTTTTCCAACTAATTCTATCGTGGATGGCCTGCTTAAATGGATACGTTCACGTCCAGCACGTTGAAATACTCTCGGCCAAAACGACGTTGCCGTGAAACCGCAACATGTCAAGGAAATGATTATGTTTGATTACATGGGGGTGGGGGGGTCTTGGACAATGATTACGTTATCATTTTAAAGAGTTTTTTTTATTTAAAGTATTTATTCAAAAATTTATTTCGCGCCGATTATTCCGCCAATAAGTACCAAATGCAACCCTATAATAAAGTCGATATACATATTCTACCATTTGTATATCGCAAATCAGCTGTTCGTTGTGAAAGTATGTGATTCAACGGAATCTATTTTAAAATTTCGGCTGTGACATGTGTGCTCTGGTGTTTCACAATGGAATCTGAACTAAATGCACTCTTTCAAACGTTTTTCAAATCTTACAAACTGCGCTATCCAGACAAAGGACCGTTACTTTGTCAAAAAGAAGCAACTGACATATGGAAAACAGCAAAAAAAGAACTTAATAAAAAGCTATGAAAAGCAGGTGCAACAAAAAAAATCAAAACTATGTCCTTTTTTATGAATGCTTCAAAGGTATGTACGATATATTTAATCTATTCAATTTGTTTCACCATGAATAGTGTTTGTGATATATTGTGACTCCAAACACGTGCTTTACATTCTGTCGGACATATAACTATACAGTTTTTAACTATTTACAGAATATATATACTCCTAAAAACGATATTCCTCAATCAGCGATCGATTCTAATGACCATTCCATCGATCTAACGTCTGAAAATAGTAAGTAACTAATAAACAAAAATATTTTAATATTAGTTAACAGACAAACTAAATCACTTAAATACTTTCATATTGTAGATGAAGAGACAAAAACTAATGTCAGCAGCGAAAGAAGCTACCCAAAGCCTGCGCAACAAAAGACAAAGGAAAATATTATATCTTTAACTCAGAAAGCATCTATCCTAGTGCAGGCAAATAATTCCACAATGTCTAGCCAAATCCAAAAGGAGCTTGCCAAAACTAGGCAAGAAATTGAAAATGAAACAAGAACCCTCAAGCGCAAG
Organism: Drosophila ambigua; assembly: GCA_018150905.1. Taxonomy (NCBI): domain Eukaryota; kingdom Metazoa; phylum Arthropoda; class Insecta; order Diptera; family Drosophilidae; genus Drosophila; species Drosophila ambigua. Next base: position 117,938 of record JAECWS010000122.1, read on the forward strand.
CAGCAAATTGCAGAAACTCAACATAAATATAAGCAGAATAAAAAAAAATTGTGCAGCCTATTTGAAAAAATTCCAGATGCTCGAAGTCTCTGGAACCAACGATCTACAGCCGGCAGACCCCCGATTGAAGACGATCAACCGTTTCTCCATAAAACTATTTTGGAGATAGCCATGTTTGAAAGTGGAGCTGATGAAAGGAGGCGCACTAACCTCATCAGAAGTGTAAAAACCTTGTCTGATCTCAATGAAGAGCTTAATAAAGAAGGGTTTAATTTGTCCAGAAGCTCAACCTATCTTAAAATATTGCCCAGAAACTCTTCCTCGATTGAAGGAAGACGCCATGTTAGAACGGTACCGGTAAAGCTTTGTCGAGCCCAGGCAGATTATCACAAGCAGCATGTAGATGGATATTTTGCTACAGCATCCATAAAATATCTTGAAAGCATAGCCTCTGTTCTCGGCCCTGCTCAAGTTTTTTTTTTGTCACAAGACGACAAGGCTAGGGTGCCAATCGGTTTGACTGCTGCAAATAAGCAAGCACCTCTGCTCATGCATCTTGAATACAAGATCAAGCTGCCAGATCACGATTGGTTGGTTGCCCCAAGGCATAAGCTAATCCCATCAGTTTATGCTGGGGTAATTATAAGTCCTGAAAAAATGGGAGACCCGAAAGCTGTCGGTTATTCTGGCCCCACATTTATCAGCATAAGGAGTGGGAAGCACTCGTCATCTACCGCAGAAACTCATGCCAAAGATTTCGACAGTATTATCAAGCTAGAGTCCTTACAATCAATAGCAAAGACCGATAAAGGACGAGTTAAGCCTGTGGTTATAATAACTTCCGATGGTGGCCCTGATGAAAATCCTAGATATGGGAAGGTTATTTCCCATGCAGTACAACATTTTAAGGCATACAATTTGGATGCAATTTTTGTTGCCACAAATGCTCCAGGTAACATGTGTGAAGAGCTATTTGTCAATAGAAACGGTCAACTCTATGGGGGCTGTTATACGCACGATATACCCATAGCCATCGATAACAACAGAGACGATACTCACTTAAGAAGTCGAAGCGAACAAGATAGCACACGTTCAAGAAAACCTTTTGTTTCAATTAATTCAGTCTACATATTGTTAAACTTATTATATCCAATAAACACTACTATACTACTCAAAAGCCATCCCTTTACACATGTTTATCTATGTCTAAACTAAATTGTTTTATAAATTCCATTTTTATTTCAGGAAGAAGTGCTTTTAACCGAGTAGAAAGGAGCCCCATTAAGCCGGGAGTTGTCTGGGTTGATTTTGCCGCATGATAAGTATGGAAGCCATTTGGATAACCAAGGCAAAACAACAGACTTCGACTTGGAGGAAAAAAATTTTGAATTCGCTGGGAGAACATTGGCCGAAGTCTGGGGCAACATGGTCCTCGATAACTTTCCTGTGACTGCAGAACATGTTGCACCTAACGAAGAAGAGGCAGCACTAGATGTCATTGATCAGTACTGGTATCAAGAACATGTTCGAGAAAGCCAATACTTTCTGCAAATTGTTAAATGCCGTTCCGAAAAATGTTGTGGAGAATTTAGAAGTGGATTACTTCAAATTCTACCAGATAGATTTTTCCCCCCTCCTGTACGTGTTATTCAGGGTGTTTCAGAATTAATTGTTTCCGAGGACAACGAGAAGGGAAATTTTCTGGACCCAATGCAACGCAGAGCTCTCGTGATATCGATAAATGATCAAAAAAATATCTGCAGGTAAGCAATTACTACATTGTATTTATTGAATATGCTAATATCACAGTCTCCACTTTCTTTCTAGATTCCCTACGACTTGTATTATTCGTCGGTACAAAACCATCTTAAAAAGCGCATATGTAAGACGTGTGGTTTGTATTTTGCATCCCAAAAATCAGCAAATCTGCATGCAAAAATCCATAAAAATGTATTTTCAAACTTGGATTGCAAAGCAAAGAAAAATCTTTATCGTGTGGCTGGGCGGCGAAAGGGAGAATGTCTAGTTTTAATGTCTTGACAAATTGATTGTCAAAAACAATCACACGAAGGATGCGAAGACCTCGAATGGCTTGACGAAGAGTATGTCCCAGATGATATCAGCGCAGATGTACAGAATTTGACATGGCAAATTTCAATAATAAATAATATTAAAGATTGGATTGCATCTCCGTTTGAATCCACAGATTAAAGCAACAAATTTGTTTATATATTTTTATACCCGTACTCAAAAAAGAGTTAAGGGGTATATTAGATTTGTGGTAAAAGTGGATGTGTGTAACACAGAGAAGGAAAATTTTCCGACCCCATAAAGTATATATATTCTTGATCAGCATCAATAGCCGAGTCGATAGAGCCATGTCTGTCTGTCCGTCTTGTTTGACGCCTGGATCTCAGAGACTATAAAAGCTAGGGCAACCAAATTTGGTTTCCAGACTCATGTGATATCACACTGCTACAAGTGTATTTCAAAATTTCGCCCCGCCCCCGCAAAAGACGAAAATCTGTGGCAGGCACAATTTTAAAGATACGATAAAACTAAACGCAGTATCGTAGAGAATGCTCATATCTACCAGATTGCCGAATCTGAATCAGATCGGATAAAAATTATAGCCACAATGAAGAAATTAATTTTCAGTTGCTTCCCCGCCCCCTTCTGACGACAACCACACTACTTATTCTCATTCTCTTTCTTGCTCGTACACTCTGCCGAGTTCAGTGCGCGAGCAACCCCTAGCTGAGAAGATGTAGAATATGAATGGTATATATATAATCTACATGTTAGATGTAAAATATACGATGTAGATAACAGATGTAGCAAAAAAATGTATAAAGTAAAAATTTTTTTTTTTCTCTAAAATTAAAAAAAATCATTCTCAAAAATGTATATGATGACTGAGTATAAGTAGAGTCGCGTCCCCAGAAGCGACTCACACGTTCCTTCTCGTTTTTTTAATATATAGTTTTTGTTTCTTTTTTTAACGAAGTTACATTTATTTGTATATATATATTTTATATATACTTGTATGTATTTATGTACATACCTGTGTAGGTTTTAATTAATATAAATGCAACTGTTACAATGACCGACGTTTGGCAAAGGAACTCCAGATAGTTATTCGTTTTCCGTGCCTCCGTGGCTTGTCTTTTTGTCGGAATTTTAATTGTATTTTGGACTAGGTCCCTGATGTATTCAATCTTTAATTTTCACCAAGCTACGGTTTAAATGGGATGTTGTCGTGAAGGCCTTAATCCTTTAAACTCTTGAACGCAAATGATTTACAATCCATTCAACATGGCCTTTTTTAGTAGAAAGTGAGCTGCGCACTTCCGAGCCGAATATTTCTTTCTCGCTCACACTCACACGCTCACGCTGAGCAAGGCTATAGAAAAGGGGTGGTTTTATAGAAAAGCGCCTAGCTGTCAACTTCGGGAGTCAGCTGTTTCCTTCTCGCTCACACTCACTAAACGAGCTTAGCAAACCAGGTGTTCACGAAAAACCAAAGTAAAAGAAACAAGAAAGAAAACCAGGGTTTCACGAAAAAGTACCTTTGGCAAATGTATATGAATTTTGTTATTGTTATAACTTCACTTCAACATCCATGGGGAAGTAGAGATGGTAACTCCCGCATACGAACATGGTGGGCTCCGCGTCCTCTGTACCGCCGCTGCACCATCTGCAGTGTGGCGAAACTTCGTGCACGAATCTAAATAAGTACTGGCCGAAGCAGCCGTGTCCGCTAAGGAGTTGAGTGTTGTAGAAATTCACCGCATCCTGGCCCCTGTTGGTCCAGTTTCTCACATCAGGGATGAGACGGTGGGTCCACCGGCCCTTTTCGGAGCTGTCCCAGCGGCTTTGCCACACCCTGAGGCTCTCCTCTCTTGCCTGCTCTCGCGCCGCCTTCCGTTCGACTCCTGCCCGGTTGGCCAGAGCTATGTTCTTCTCCTCAACGATAAAGATATCGATGGGGAGAACTCCTGCGCGGCGCGGCGTCGTCTGATATGGTGCAAAAGCCGCAGCATATTCTCAGCGCGCAAAGCCGATGTATCGATTTGACGCCCCTCGCGTAGCAGGCGATTTTGATGGCGTCCGCCCAAACTGCTGCAGCGTACGTTATGGCTGAACGAACTACGCTGGTCAGCAACAGCCTTCTCTTCTGCTTCGGTCCACGGGTTTTTAATAACAGGCGAAACAGGGCTCGGCCTGTGTTGGCTGCTTTCTCCTGTACGAAGCTCAGGTGCTCCCGGAAGCAGAGCCTGGCGTCGATCATCACGCCTAGGTAGCGGATGGCTCGCTTCGACGCTATAGTCTGATCTCCTATTTTTACGCGCGCTGTCTCCACAGTTGATTGAGTACTCACCAACACTGCCTCCGTTTTTTGAGCCGCCAACTCCAGCCCCACAGACAAAAGCCAGTCTACTATAATCTGTATTGCCGCGTTGCAGGTTTCTTGTGCCGCTTGCAGATGTTTGGCCACCACTGAAAGGGCTACGTCGTCTGACAACCGGTTGGTAGGTCCAGCCGCATAACTCCATCGTACGCTATGTTCCATAGTAGCGCGGCCAGCACCGAGCCTTGGGGAACGCCTGCCGAAATACGGTGGGATTGCATACCATCCGCCGTGTCAATGTTCAGCGTTCTTCCGTCAAAGTAGCTGCCTACAATCGACCGCAGATATCGAGGGATGCCCATCTGTCTCAGTGAGTTGACATTGCAGTCCCAGTTCGCAGAGTTGAAGGCATTTTTAACGCCCAGGGTAACGATTAAGCAATATTGCTTCTTGCCGCCCTTCCATCTCGCTCCCTCTACCGCCTTGGCATCGATCCGGACAACTGTATAGACTTGAATATCTTGTATGCGTGTACAGTCCTGCACAAATAGGACGACGCCTGACATATATTAAAAAAAAACGAGAAGGAACGTGTGAGTCGCTTCTGGGGACGCGACTCTCCTTATACCCTTATACCCGTACTCAGTCAGTACATAGCTTCAATCTTCAATATTCAATATTCAATTCAATATTCAGCAATCTGGTAGATATGGTCATTCTCCACGATACTGTCTTTTTAGTTTTATCGTATCTTTAACACTGTGTCTGCCACAGATTTTCGTCCTTTGAGGTGGCGGAAGGGGGTGGGGCGAAATTTTGAAATACACTTGTAGCAGTGTGATATCACATGAGTCTGGAAACCAAATTTGCTTGCCCTAGCTTTTATAGTCTCTGAGATCCAGGCGTCAAACAAGACGGACAGACGGACGGACAGACAGACATTGCTCTATCGACTCGGCTATTGATGCTGATCAAGAATATGTATACTTTATGGGGTCGGAAACGTTTCCTTCTCTGCGTTACACACATCCACTTTTACCACAAATCTAATATACCCCTTAACTCTTTTTTGAGTACGGGTATGAAAAGGAGGGAGTGTGTGCGTGTGTAGTTGTGCGAAGCCAAACTGAGTAACATATAAAAGAAAAAGAAAATAAAATGGATAAAATAAAATGAAACATATAATTCGACTGTAAAAACTATTCGATCTGGAAGTTTAGAATTAGAGCGCTCTTGTTCGAAAATGATGTCCTAAAGGTGATCGACGGGGAAAAACCAATTATCGAATATTTAAGGGATTCAGTTCTCACCAAAAGGTGTACCGTACAGAAAATTCTCAAAAATTTGGACAACATATGTAGAGTTGTTCGTTTATTTAAAGAACTATGACTGTGTATTTAAAGGTTAATAGCTTATTCGACTTAATTTTAACAGAGTATTTTCGTTGTGGCTTGTTCGAGATTTCGGCAGCGAATGAAGAAGGGCGATACGTTGCTACTCTTCTCTCACGTTGCAACTGAGTTCGTCTCCTATCGATATCTTAGGGCAGAGACAGAGGATTAATGGTGTTCCCGCTTCTGGTGTTCCTTGGCACTACCCTATCACTACCGCATCCCACATTCGGCCCTCCTGACGCCGGATTCGACCCGAATTCATTCATATATTCAGCAACTGTCGATGTTTTGAACGGCCCTTCGCCTTCTCCGACCCTTTCAACTTCGTATCGGCCATGACTATTAACTTTGACTATTTTATATGGCCCTAGGTACTTGCCCTTCAATTTTAAGCCAGTCCCATACTGGGTGCGCTTAATGGCTACCAACTCATTGATCTTATACTTCTTCTCTACCTTTCTTTTGGCATCGAAAGCTCGCTTATTCTCAGCTTGCATATTCTGAATATTCTCTCTTGCTTCCTTTCTCAAGCTGTCACGCTCATCATCTAATTCCGAAATAAGACAGTCCTGTATCAATTCTCTGAGCTGCACATTACCTGAAACACGCATATCTAAGCCAGTTAGCAGAGTTAATGTGTGTTTGTGTGTGTGTTTTGGTATGCATACGGTACATAAACCGTCTACAAATTTGTCGTCGCAACTAGAACTTGAACCAGTTGAACTGCGGAGAGGGATTCCTACGTCGAGCAAATGAGGGTCTGAAGACACGGCGACAGCCTCTGTTGATTGCAGTTGTAGAGAATGAGTGAACAGGCAGTGCTGGTACTGTTTCTGATACTGTTTTTATTCAACAAACTTAATTTCTATTTATAGGTAACAAAGGTACAGAAAGTGCTGAGTCTAGTAAGAATATGGTAAAAGGGAATGGGAATTAATATTGAATTAATTTGGATTTAATATGATATTGTGTTATTGGGCAATTGTGATAGTCAGCAATTCCACCAGTGTTTTTGCCCTCTGACGGGCGATCGCATCGTTGGCAGAAATAGCTGCAGAAGCGGTTATTGTTGACTCAGCTACAATGCTTTGTCGTTTGTTATTGTGTCTCCCGTTACATGGGTCGACCTGACTTATTCGATAAGTGTATATTATGTAATATTAATTACTGCATAAATATGCGACTGAACATTCTCCCGGCCGTTGAACTGGTGTTCAACCATCGCCCAAGTCGACTGAAAAGCGGCGTGGAATGGGGATCGGGGGTGATGATCCGCGTGGCTCTGCTTGGTTGATTGTTGACGGCCTTCGGTTCCATGATTGATACTTCTTCCGGAGAATGAACGCAATAATCAATAGCATTGATATTGCTAGGGCAGCATAAGTAGCGATTTGATGATGCTGCACTGTGTTGAGATGGTGTGGCAGCCTTTGTTGATTGATTGCCACAAGTTGCAGGCGTAAATCTTCCAATTCTTGAAGATAGTCTGATGTCTGGTTCTCCAATTGTACAGTTTCTGACGAAGGGGGTGTCGTTGGTAAGCGTATGTCCCCAAATCGAGTGTACGTTGATTTGACTTCACTGATTGTTGTGCTGAAGGTACTGATGCTTATTTCTGTATTGCGAGCAGTGCATCCAGGTGACAGTGAGAGCAAGCCAGTTCCTTCCAGTTGTATAGTTGACGGAGACCCGTTGCAAACTGCCTGACGTCTCATTGTAGAGAGTGTTGCAAAAATCCATTTATTTGCTTCCTGTGTTTTGTACCACACCATGTCCGCCTTCGTGTGTGTCACTTTTATTGATTGTGAAAATGCTAATGGCAGCATGAGAAGTAACACTAACAATGTGGATGTTAGTGTAGGTAATGATAACCTTTTTCGCTGTGTTGGCGGCTCCTCTGTTTCCGCAATGTCTTTAATAGCATTTTTGGAGCGTTTTGTATAGGCCGGACGCTGTTTTGACATCAACCACTCGTACATGGTTGTCTTGCCCAGGATAAGTTTTGATGATGCGACCCTTGGCCACTTCATTACTGGAAGGTTGTCTTCTTTCACCAAAACTAATAATCCTTCGGTCACGTTTGGAGCGGTGGTGTTTTCCATTTATGCCGAGTTTGTAGTTCGTGGAGGTATTCCGTAGACCATTGTTTCCAAAATGCATGTTTTAAGCGTGAAACCAATTCCCAGCGCTTAACCAAAGTTTTCTCTTCACGATCGGTGTTGACGTCAGGTGCTGCGGTCAAAGCTTCACCGATCAGGAAATGCCCTGGAGTAAGCGCACTTGTATCCGTTGGATCATTTGACATTGGAGTTATGGGTCGGGAATTCAGAATTGCTTCAATTTCGATTATGACTGTGGTCAGCTCCTCAAACGTCAAGGATGCTGTTTCTGTGGTTGTAACTAACAGCCTTTTCGCTGATTTTACCGCAGCTTCCCAGAGGCCGCCAAACGATGGGGCCCGAGGAGGAATGAATTTAAAATCCACTTGTTTTTTGTTGCAATGATTTGTGATCAGAGCATGTGCCTTTTCGCTAAATATTGCTTCTTTCAATTCCTTTAGCTTGTTATTTGCGCCGACGAAATTTGTTGCGTTGTCGCAATGAATAGTCTGACACTTCCCGCGTCTGCTAAGGAATCGCCGGAGTGCTGCCAAGAATGCATCTGTGGTTAAGTCACTTACTAACTCCAGATGTACAGCCTTTGTGGAGAAGCAGCAAAATACGGCAATGTATCCCTTATCTGGCCGTTTTCCCCGGATTTTATGGTGGATCATAATTGGTGCACAGTAGTCAACGCCTGCATTAAGGAATGGGCGTGCTTGCGTGACTCTTTGTGCTGGAAGATTGCCCATGATCTGGTGCATCAGCTATGGTCTGGCTCTGGTGCATCTAATACAGCTATGAATGATGCTTCTAGCCATCGTCTTGTCGTTGATAATCCAATATTGTTGTTGGGCACCGCAATGCAGATTTTCCTCATGAAGCTCTCGCATAATCATTTTGACTATTGGGTCGTTGTACGGTAGCAGGATTGGATGTTTTGCGTTGAACGGAATTTGAGCTTCTTCGAGTCTTCCGCCAACTCGGATGAGCTCATCATCTCCTAGTAAGGGAGATAACGAAATGATCGAACTCTTTTTATCCACTGTTTTATAGCGTTTTAATTGTTTTAAATCCGCTGTGAACTCAACTTGTTGAATCGTTCGTATGATCATAGTGCGAGCACGCTTTAGTTCTCCTGTGCAAAGTGTCGTTGTAGGTGCTCTATTAGTTTTGTAGCAGAAGCAAAACATGTACGCTACAATACGTTGTAGTTTGTTGAACGAGTTGCTATGTCTGCAACTTCTCCGAGAGAGCTAGGTGCGATTGGCAAGCTGACATGCTTAGCCTTTCTCTCGAGATTGCTGGGCTCAATGATGGGTGGTTTTGTCCATTTATCTCCTGATCCGTGCAAGAATAATGGTCCGTATAGCCATAGACTATGATCCCTTAGCTTGCTTGCTAGGATTCCTCTTGAAAGGACATCTGCTGCGTTGTTGGCTGATGAAACATGACGCCATTGTAATTGGTTCGTCAATGCCTGGATTTTGGCGATTCGATTTGCCACGAATGTGTGGTATGTGGACGCCGATGGGTTTATCCAGGACAGTACAACGGTGGAATCAGTCCAGAAGCTTCCTGATACTGTGTCAAGATTCATATGGAGATCCTTTCTAACTCGATTGGTGAGTTCGGCACCTAAAACTGCAGCGCACAGTTCTAGACGTGGTAGGGATTGTTTGGCGGTGGGTGCTACTCGAGATTTTGAGCATAATAGTCGTACAGAGACCTGATTATTTTTGTAGATGGCTCGTACGTACACTGCCGCGCCATAGGCTCGTTCCGATGCGTCTACAAAGGTATGTAGATCCTGGGTGACTGGCACTTTTCCATCATATACGTGCCGGGGAATCTCCATTGAGTTTGATGATTGTAGGTCCTCCCGGTACTCCTTCCATTCGTTTTGGAGTTGTAATGGCAGTTCATCGTCCCAATCGAGTTTAATCTCCCACAGCTGTTGCATAAATATTTTTGCCTTGACTATCACCGGGGCAAAGAGACCCAGTGGGTCAAAGAGCTGGTCGTTGTTGGAGCACCATTTGCGAAGTTTAAGGCCGCTCGGTAGCAATATTTTATTAAGTTCTTGTTGAACTTGTATCGCTGCCTGAATGGTATCCGCGCCAGTGAGACAGTCGTCCACATAGAAATCGTTCTTCAATGCAGCAGATCCAATAGGTAATCTGTTTTGGCTCCGAGTTGCTAAATGATCCAGACATTTCGTTGCTAGGAATGGAGCAGATGTGGTTCCATATGTGACTGTTTTTAAGCGATAGTACCTGATATCTTCAGATGGATTGTTTCTCCAGACTATCATCTGATGGAATTGATCCTCGGGATTTATCCACACTTGTCGGTACATTTTCTCGATGTCCGCTGTGAATACGTACTTATGTATACGAAAGCGTAGTAGAATGGACATAAGTTCACTCTGAACTGTGGGTCCGGCATGCAGAATGTCGTTTAGAGACTTTCCACTTGTTGATTTACATGATGCATCAAACACGACCCGTAACTTTGTGCTGGTGCTCTCAGGTTTGAGTACACAGTGGTGTGGTATGAAGTAGTGTCTCTCCGGCACTTGAGTTGCTGGGACCATCTTCATGTGTCCAAGTCCTTCATATTCATTCATGAATTCCACATAGCCTTTCCAGGTGTCTGGTGAAATCCGTCGCTCTAATGCCAGGAATCTTTTCGTTGCAGTTTCCTGAATTTGGCTGTTTTTAATCTAGGTGTAGTAGTGAATAATAGTGCTCTGCTCCGATAAGCATGTCGACCTTTCCCGGTTTATAGAAATCCGGATCTGCCAGTGGGCAATTGGTTGGTATGTTCAAGTTCATTTCATCGAGTGCCTGCGCTGGTTGATCAGCAATTATCTGAGGTAGTACGAATGCTTCAATTCTTTGCGTAAATCCTCCGTGAAGGGATTTTATTAGAACATTTACTCGTGCTCTGCTGGTCTTTGACTGACCTCCAATTCCTTCGATGCGTAATGTTGTATCATTAAGTTTGTTTGTAGTAGGGCGCTTCCTAGTGCTGCAGATAAGCCCTCAGAAGATCCAAAGTGTCCCGCAATGAATAGGCACAGTATGACGGTTAACAAATCGGTTTATTGGGCACTCGAAACGGCGCGGTTGTTTGATTATATGTGTGTATGTATGTGGGTGTGAATATAAACGAGATTCTATGTATCGACGCGTACCGGAATGTACGGGGGTGGGTAGAATACTAAACTCCCGCTTAGTGAGCTGGCTGCCCGCCAACTCGCTAGCGCCAGGCAAGAGAGAGCGCGCTCCGGCTGTTAACAACAGCCCCCTGCCGACTCGCTGCTGCTACTCTCAACATCCTCCCCCCCCCTTGCAGGACTGCAATGGAGAACCTCTATGGCTGAGTGCACGCCCCAGAAACAATCCATCCGAATACGGTGCTTTGGGCCACGGGAAGACCTTCTCCTAGGGCGAGGAACCCGGGTTGGATCACCTTCTGGTAAACGTCGGCGCCGAGCACGAGGGAGACAGTGGATGGGCGATGGAAGCGCTCGTCAGCGAGGCGAATGTCGTCGAAACGGGTTCGCACCGCCTCGGTCACGGGGCGTAGTGGCGTGCGGACGCGCAGGCGGGGCTCGACCTTCAGCACTGCGTCCACTTGGAAGTTTCCATTCTTGGCGCGGACAGTCGCAGTGCACACCTTTTCGGTGCCAACCCGCGTGGAGGGCAGTTTGAAGGCGATGGCCAATGACTCGTCGATGCTGCTCACTGGGGTACAGGGGTCTATAATAGCCACTGTCTCAAAAGTTCTGGAACCCGTATCTAAGACCACCAGGGCCGTCGGGAGAATGTTGATGCTCCGGTTCTGGAGGAGCGTAGCCACGGATGGTGCCGGATCTTCCACGACGGGGCGGCTTTCGGGGAGACGACGGCGTCGTTCAAAGCTAGAGGCTGGAGCCGCCGGAGGGGCTGGTCCGGAAGCGCGGCCTGAACGCTGGGACGCACGGTTGTGGAGTAGCGTATGGTGGTTCCCACCGCACACTTTGCAGCCCTTGGTACTGCGGCAGTCTCTGCCGGAGTGCCGATGAGCCAGGCAATTAGCGCAGTACTTGTTAATCAAGACGGCTCGGAGTCTCTTCTCGGCGTCCAGGCGAAGAAAGCGTCGGCAGGCACGGAGCGGATGGCTTCCGGAGCAGACTCGGCACCGGTAGGAGTTACTACCTCGAGAACGTCTACTCTCCGAAGTGCGGGTGTTACGAGACCGTGGAGCCATCTCTAAATACGGAAACTATGGCGAAAGAAGAAGACAAAGAATAGGAGACGGGTTAGTAACGGGATAGGAAGCGGGGGACGCGCACGCTCTTCGTTAATGTTGGATGGAGCGAGGAGGTTCTACGGACAGAAGAACGACCTTTGCGACGGGCCTTTTGAGGACCCCCGTGCAGTGAGGATGTCGACTACACGGACCCGATCGTCGGCGCCGGGGTACACGGAATGGATTCGTCCGAGACGCCATTCATTAGACGGCAAGTTGTCTTCCTTGACGACGACCATATCACCAATCTGCAGATTGGGCGTGGGCGTTTGCCATTTGGTCCGCTTGTGGAGTTCCTTGAGGTATTCCTCTTTCCACCTACGACAGAACTGTTGGTTGAGTGCCTTCAGATGTTGTCATCGATTTATGATCGAGGTGAGGTCACCCTTAACTTCTGGCTCCGCCGTCGCCATTAAGGGTCCCCCCGTAAGGAAATGCCCGCGAGTTAGGGCCAGTAACTCCGTCGGATCTTCGGACATAGGCGAGAGCGGTCTGGAATTAAGGCACGCCTCTATTTTCGAGAGAAGCGTGGAGAGCTCCTCGAAGGTGTATCTACGAGTGGACGTGGCCTTATAGAACAGGGTTTTGAAGCTCTTCACTCCGGCTTCCCAAAGCCCCCCCATATGTGGGGCCCCTGGTGGGCTGAATTTCCACGAGACCCTTTGGTGACTATACGCATCAATCACAGAGTCCTTAAATGCTTCTAGGAAATCACGGGCCAGTACTGTGCCTGCGCCCACAAAGGTCTTGCCGTTATCGGAGTGGATACTCTGTGGACAGCCTCGTCTCGCGACAAACCGCGCGAAGGCAGCGACAAATTTCTCGGTGGTGAGGTCGGACGTAGGCTCCAAATGAATAGCCTTCGTGGAGAAACACACGAACACGCACACATACCCCTTGGTAATAAGGCACGCCCGCCCTGTGTAGTTGCGGATTTCGAAGGGACCGGCGTAGTCAATTCCGGTGTGCGTGAAAGGTCGGGAGAATGAAGTTCGCTCCCAGGGGAGATCCCCCATCAGTTGAGTTTGCAACTTCCTTTTGTGGATAAGGCACACTTTGCAAGAGTTCACGACACCCTTCATCAGCTTCTGAATCCGTGGAATCCAATACTTGGATCGGATAAGTCGCACCATCAATTGGCTGCCCCCGTGAAGTGTGATCCGGTGTGTGAACTGCGTGAGGAGTCGCGACAAACGACAGTTATACGGAAGAATTATGGGATGTCGCTCGTCATACTTCAGCCCTTGCGCCGTAGATACACGGCCGCAGGAGCGTATGACCCCATGTTGATCCATAAACGGATTCAAATTCAGGATAGAACTTGATCGAGGCACTGGACGCTTCTCACGTAAGGAGTGATACTCTTGAGAATATTCTCGGCGCTGAGTTTCTAGGATAAGAGTTCGTTCAGCCTCGTTAATTTCTCCGCTTGTAGGATGGATCTCCTGTGCGTACGGTAGTTTTCGGCAGCGCTGTAGGAAACGCAGGAAACGCAGGACGTACGCGCGGACTCGTAGCGCTTTTTCAAGCGTGGAGAATAGCTCGAGGAAGTCTTCGGGTGGGCTGGTTGTGAAATGGACTTTCACAGCCCGCTGCTCGAGGTCTATGACGGGGTTTCCTGATCTTGGAGCGGCCATTGAGAGCGTGGTTGCTGTAACCACGAGGGCCCATGCCACCAGAGATGGTTGTCAACCAGATCCTGTAGAGGAACCCCCGACTGGCTAAATCCGCCGGGTTGTGCTCGGAGCGCACATAAGACCACTTTTGGGTCTCGGTGGTTTGAGCGATTTTCGTCACTCGATTGGCCACGAAGGTGGTCCAATGGCATGCAGGCTTGTTCAACCAGGCGAGAACGATTGTGGAATCTGTCCAGTAGTAACAGGTAGAACCTGTCGTCGGCATACTTGGCAGGATAGCCGTCGCCATTTCGGCTAGAAGCACGGCCCCGCACAGCTCTAACCGGGGAAGCGATACGGTTTTTACGGGCGCAACTCGTGTCTTCGCTGCCAGTAGATGCACGTCGATACGCTGGCCCATCTCAACGCGAACATAAATCGCGGCGCCGTAAGCCTTTTCTGAGGCATCACAGAACCCATGGTGCTCCACCTTAACGGATGGCTGAGAACCAATCCACCTTGGGATACGGATCTTGGTGAGACAGGAGTAGCTACGCAGGAAGGCTTGCCAGTATTGACACAGTTCGTTCGGAAGGTTCTCGTCCCACTCCAGTTCCTGCAACCAAATTTCCTGCATGAAGATCTTGGAGCGGACGATGAACGGTGCCAGCCACCCGGCAGGATCAAACAGTTTCGCTATCTGCGAGAGGACTTCTAGCTTGGTGTAGGATGACTCAAGCGAGAGCACCGGAGGAACAAAGAAGAACTCGTCGGAGGTCGCTTTCCAGCGAATGCCGAGGGTCTTTGCCGTGCTCTGTGCGTCTATCTCCAGGAAATCAGTGTGGAGGAGGTGGTCACTCGGAATCTCGGCCAATACGTCCTTGTGGTTGGCTGTCCACTTTCGTAGCGGAAAACCTGCCGAACTGAGGGCGGCCTGTAATTCGCGGATGGCTAGTGTAGTGCGCTTGTTCATAGAGAAAAATGAAATTATTTCTCTATTTTCATTTTTTTTAAATTCAACGGTTTAATTTCAATAACCGCCTGAAGATATGCCGTTCAAAATATGGGTTTCCGATCGTAGTAGCTTTCATAGAGCTTTTTGACGAAGCATATGTTTTGACAAAAAGTGGCAACGCCATCCCGTTGTTTTGATTCTGCATTGTGCTTATATTTATTGCAAATTGCTTTTATTCGAAGTATAAGGCAAAAAGTACTGTACTGGAGGGAAGAAAAAAAAACGTGGGCTGCTGCACAATTCTGTTCCGGGAGTCTGTCTTTCTCCTCGTGATCGTCAAACAGTTCAGTAGTGCGATATTCTGGTGCTCTGTATAATAGATGAATATTAACCCTATATACAGCCAGACACCACGCGAATTAATTGAGATAGTTGTGCTCGCCAGTTAAAAGACAAAGTTTCCAACCATTCATATTCGGGTTATATCTGTGAGTATGCTCATATTTTAATCGATATCCAGTGGTCTAAATAAGTGAATTGTCGCAAAATTTTTCGATGCAGCGTGAGGTGGACCTAACCCCAAGACCACGGCAGCACCTGCGTGGTCAGCCACAACGCTCGTATCAACCCCCCTGGAGAAGAAATCCCCGTTTTCGATTAAAGTGGTGCAGTTCCCATTGGGGTAAATATCTAGCCGCTCACTCCCAATATTTGGTTTTAAAGTGTTCCTCTGTGTATATAGGACTTAGCACCACTAATTGCGTTTGGCAAGTAACGTCTGTGTGTGCATAACCTTGAAGAAGGGTGTTCCTCGTGCTTTGCCATTGAACCATCGCCACTCTCCACGCCCGGCTGTACCGATAGGCTGGCCACTACATTGAGCAGCCTCCTATAGGAGCTCTTAGCCACCTGGTGAACTGTGCGCCCTCACGATCTAAGACTCTAAGAGAGGCTTTCATGTCGCAGTGAAGGGTGTTGCTGGATCCGTTATGTGCCGTGCCGCAGCACCATCTATGTCCGCCACATAGTGCCAGCCTCGCCGGAGTGCCTGCAGGTCACTGACCTCTACGCCTCGACGCCTTCACGTGGCATTATCTGGATTCTGCACCCTAAGCTGCAGCAACTGTTTCTGCTGCCTTAGTACTAGATCATATGGGTATAATTAGGACGCGATATGACCATATTTTAGTTTAATTTTGAATTTTTGTTTAATGAAAGAATCTCCATGTCAAGGTCTAAGTGTATTTGAATATTTTTGGGAACTCGTATTAACACTATTATATTTCACAGAGACCATCATTCATCTAATCGCTCATCTAACCATTCATCTACTCATCCCAGCACAGCTAACACAAGGAAAGATCTTTCTGCGTGGAGCAACGTAACTAACATCGTAAGTGATGAACAAAAAAAAACTGAAATCAAGCCTGAGATTAATGAAGGTGGTACCCGTTTGCTTTGCATTGACCTTTAGCCATTAATGAGTTCCCTAATATTTACATCTGCACCTTGCCATTGTGCATGTTTTCCCCTGACCTTCTGTCATGAAGCTTTCCTTGTTTTTTTCTTGAAATTTTGAAATCATTCGAAAAAAAAATGAATTTACTTATTGATAAGGTTCCTCATATTACATATTTAATCTGAATATTTCGTATTTTTGTATCATATATTCTTTTTATATCTCTATACTATCATTACATTCATTCATCAGTACATATAACCTATATACATTTACCCATTTATTATTTAATCTACGCATATATCGTTATGAATCCTATTATAATTCGAAAGAAGTTTTACAAACTTTGGGTGTTAGGCTCGGTTAGAGTTAGTTCGTTTTTTTTGTATAATAAATGCATAATTCTGAATTTCTAAAAGTATCTTAGTGTTGCCATGAATACATGCTAAGTTTCGTATTAGGAGCCATGCGAGAGCCTGGTCGGAAGAATATGGTGTAAACCTAAAGGAAAAGGGATCATTCCATAACACCAAAAAAATCGCGGAAATGGGGTGATCAAGGTTGGGTGGGCATTGGCTGTTGCAACAACACCTGCACAGCTAACAGGCCTTGCAGTCGTTTCGTTTCGTTTCCCCTTCCCTTTAAGTTCCCATTCTATATGTAGTTCTCCTAGCATCCTCATAACGCTTAAACGGTCGAAGCAAGGTTATGCACGCGAATAAAAAGAATAAGATTTTGTACATACAGCGAGCACGTATTCATAAGCCCAGATCGGAACCCACTCCTACTACCGATAATACAGCCGGAGCCAGCGCGTGCAAACTTATGATATACAACCCAGACCAGCTCGAGTAGCCCATCTACAGCAATTATCGTTGTAGGTGACATGCTACAGTTATCTTATTAATGGCGCCCAACGTGGGGCCCGATCCGGCCTGCCCCGATTATAAATAAACACTTTGGTCATATGTAACACCTGACTTCCACCTTTGCTAGATCGTTTGGGCAAAAGTCCGTTTTCTGTCTCGGTTATCCAGTGGATACTTTGGATCCGTGTAAGCTAAACATGGCTTACATGGCCTAGAATCGTATTTGGGTATACTGGTGTGTGGAAGGTCCTATACACTGGAAGTGTTATAACTTTCATTGGTTATACTCCGTGGTCAACGCTTACACTGATAGAAAAAAGGCATAGTAAAAATAACTACAATCATATTTGAATTTAAAATGCGATTTTTAAATACAAACATAGTAAAATCAAATAGAATTCACTTTGATTCAAATATAAATGTATTAAAAGTGCTTTTTTAATACGGTCATATTTAATCTTAATACAAAACACTCTAGAATAACTATAATATATTAAATTTGTAGTTTAATATGTTTCATATTAATAATGAATATTATTGTGATTTAATTTGAAAATATTTATTTTAAAATCAAAGGTAAAAACTTTAAAAACAAATATAATATATTACATTTGTAGTTTAATATGTTTCATATTTATATTAAATACTATTAAACCTTATTTAAAAAATATTCATTTTGAAATCAATGACAAAAACTATTTATTTTAAAATTCGATATTATAATTTCATATAATACATATATGTTTATATATATATTTTTTATTTCGGCTAATTATTTGTTTATTTATTTTTGGTGATTTATTATGGATTTATTTAGCTGCTGCCGCCTTAGTGACTATTGGATAAAGTTAATACATATGTATCTATACATAGTGTGTACATTTACATATGTAGTATATCGTTTAAATAGATTTAAATAGATTTAATCTATTTAGATTTAGATTTAAATTTATTTAAATATATTCATACTTTTATTTAACACCAGTTGGTACGTTTTAACAACTGCATGTACATATGTACATATATATGTACATACATATTTATAACGTATGTGTGCATTGTTTTAATTATTAAACTTTTATACATACATATACTGTATATGTACACACAGGTATGTACATACATGTGTGTACATGTAGGCGTAACTCATTATTGTCATTCTTCATTATTTATTCTTGTTTCGGACATGTTATATTCCGAGTCATGCTCTCTCTTTCTTATTTGGTCTTTGCGGGTTGGGTTGAAGGTGGAAGGGGAAAGAGAAAGAGGGAGAGAGATTGAGCGCGTGGCAACTCAACTAAGGGAAATAGATTTGTTCATTTTGGCTATAATAATGGTTCAACCTGAACCAGATTCGGCATTCTGGTACATATGGGCATACTCTAGAAATCTGCGTCTTTAGTTTTATTGTATTTCGGATGACAGAGATTTTCGACTTTTGTGTGGGTGGAAGGGGGCGGGGTGAAATTTTGAAATGCACTTGTAAAAGTGTGATATCACATGAGTCTGGAAACAAAATTTGGTTGCTCTAGCTCTTATAGGCTCTGAGATCTAGGCGCTTATCGGGACTCATATAGGAAAAGCGCTGTAAAAAACGTACATACATATGCATGCATGCAGATCTAGAAGTCTCGAAAATACGTGAGGAGGACACATACAGTCGTCGGATGCCACTGTATGAAAACAAGAGAGACTCTAAAACGATCTCTCTCCCTCTCTGGCCTTTCAACCAAATTTAAGAAAGGTCTGGTGCCGGGAATGGAAATTCGAATGCAAAAAAAAACCAAATGGCGTTATGCATCTTTTTGTTATATTGTCTTTATATATATATATATTATATATATACTGAGATACATATATACGTACATAATAAGTGCTACATACATATGCACTGGTACACGAGTAATACGTGCGTGCGACAGGTCTCGACACGTCGACCAACCTTATTTCAAACATTCTGTTCCGCTCCACGATACAGAAATATCGTGGTCCCGCTCATGATGCAATTATATAAGGTGGTCTCGTCGGCAGCAGCAGGCCCTTAACAATACTTACAATAAGTGCGAGTGAAACGGCTCACCTCAGTAAGTGTGAGTGAAACAACAATAGAGCGTGTGGATTAACCCTATGTTGGTTCATGGGGTTTAAAGTTGCCGGTTATAATAAAAGAGTTGATATTTTTTATAATTTCATTTTTAATAATTTTGAATTTGAAACTAAGCGTTGTTTTTGTTTTTTGAATAGATATTCTTTTGTTAAGCCTCTTAAATCTTAAATAAATTCGAATCTTAAAATAAAACGTTTTTATATATAAATTAAGTTTAACTGTTTCGGAAGCCATTAACAATTTTTGTTTAACATTTTTGTTTTGCCAAACTGTTTTTTGCACGTGCTTGCAGCAAAAACTAAAATACGTAATTTTTGTTGGGCACAAGGGTTAAGGCTTCAAAAAATTTGTCCGCACCCAACCTTTCACTACAACAAGCGAGCGCGCACTGAACGTTAAGGAACTGAAACCCGAACGATTCGGCAGCCGACGAGACCACCTTATATAATTGCATCATGGTCCCGCTCATGAAGCAAGATAAGGAGGGCCCGTCGTCGACAGCGTTCCTCGTGTCATTTCCCTTTGAGTTCAGTGCTTGTTTGCACACTCTATTGTCGTTTCCCTCACACTTACAGCGCAGAGCCTTTTCACTCGCACTTATTGACAGCATTTTTACGTTTCCCTTATTTTGCCGACGGGCCCTCCTTATATAATTGCTTCATGGTCCCGCTCGTATTCGTACTCGCATTTTCTCCTCTTCAAATACGAATGCGCAAAGTATCAATTCCATATTGGCACGTGGCATCTTGAATACCCTTTGCATTTTATATGTATACTTACATATGTACATTTGTATATCCGCTTATATTTGTATAGTCTTTACCAAAAGTAATTTATCATATGAAGGATACACGAAATGCATAGACGAAACATACATATACAAAACTTCTAAAACTGTAAGAGGAAAAGCTTTTTCGAAAATTCGACTACTCTAAAAAAAGAAAAGGGTATGTGAGCGAAAATGCAAAATGAAATAGTAATAGAAAATACTGAAATCCGTTGCCGAACGTCTGGGTAAAAGCAGAGTACAACACGCAGCTGGCGAAATTCTGTGTTAAAGAGCAGACGAGAATTATGTTCCGCCGTACAGTGGGACATTCGGACTGTTCAGCTAGCAAAATTATTAAGTTCTGAACGAATAAATTAATTTTAATGAAATAAAGTGTATTTGCAAAGAAAATATTACAAGATGTAGTTAAATTTACGAGTACACGGTGCTAAGATATCGGGAAGCTTTACAATGCATTATCAAAGTCGAACTTTGATTCCGGTGCATATTTGCCTATGTATTTCGGCTGAGACCCCATTGTGCGCTTGCTTGCAAATCCAGCCGAGGCTGAGCCGTCGTGCGTCGTACGTCGTGCTTCGTGCTTCGGGCTTCGTGCGTCGTGCTAACGATCTCTCGCAGCCCAATTTTGTTCTATTCGTTTAGTGCTTGTGAAAGAGATCGGATGTTCTTTTTGAAAGTGCCTCGTTTTTTCGGTTGTGCAAAGGAAATAGGTAAGTAAACTGTTGCGTTAAAATATCAATAGAACTGAGAACTGTTGAATAATAAACAGCTAAACCATAAATTATATCAATTTCGAGAACAAAAATGTGCTTTTTATTATGATTTATAAATGTACATATACATTTTTTTGTGTAGTTTTCAGTGAGCAGCAGAAAAAACATTAAAAAGTGTAAAAATGGATATTGACGATGAGTTACTTAGAAACCTCTTGAAATCTTTTGATTTAGACGAAATTTTCAACCGACTGAAAGGTAAATGTGTGATATGTAATTATGCTGCTGCTGACTCGCGTTTAACTACATTTAAAAAATTTTCTCTGAAAAATCAGTCACCTAAAAAGTACAGCAATGCAATACGCGCGCGTTTTTTTAGTTCTCGTTTCGCTTATGCTTTGCACGCGGCCGCCGTTCGTCATGCCAGCGACGAACCGAGCAGAAAATGGACGCCAATAAAGACAAGAGAGTACATGCATATTTCTGAGTCGAACTCGAGACAACTCGGAAATATGCATGTAGTTGTGTATGTGTGTACTCGCAAAATCAAAGCAATGTGTGTACAGTGGCTCCAGTGGTACAAATGTGCTCAAAAAGTATACAGAAATGTGATACAAATTTTTTTCTTTCACTTCTACTCTAAAGTATTATCTATCTAAATCATAAACAAAAACTTATACCTTCTAGTGAGAATAATTAGTTTTAATCGAAAAACAAAAAAGTCTTTCTACTTGAGTCTCAATAAATTACTTTTTTTTTCGATTATACTATGGAGACACTGTATGTAGTTGTTTTTGCTTTTTTTTTTGCGGCTCCTCGTCAAAGACAAAGACTCAGCCACTGTAAACTGAAATTGAATTTAGTCCGGTTGAAATATCTTGTTATTATATAGTTTTGGCAATAGGCAGTGACATGACTTAATGTTGACATGTAATGTAATGTAATGCTGACATTGTGAACACATTTATATTTTAAAAAATTTAGAAACTGGAATAACGTATCGAAGCTTAAAATATATCTCAGCTGATGATATTCGTGATGCTCTCCCAAATATTGGTTTTAGGGCTGAATTTAGAGTGAAATTATTCGCTTGGAAAAAGAAAGAGGTAAATTTATTTTTTTGTGTACATATTATATAATGTATGTACATATGTAACTATAATTTTCTAATTTATTTTCCTTATTTGTACTTCAGTTTAATTTTGACGACGAAACATTGTCAGCAAATTCAAAAGTTGTTTCTTGGATTGAAAAAAGTTCTCCTTCGAACTCGTTTTCAGCTGGTTTAATGGTAAGTTCTTATAAAATTCTTTGTTTTATCCATATTTTTGTATTTAATTTTAATTTTTTGTTCTTTTAAATTTTTTTTTGTTAAAGGATGTTAAAGGATGCAAAATGGATATTGCAAGGGTCTTCAAAAGGAAAAAGTTTGCTTACCTACTATGAGAGCAAGTCAGTTTTGCTCAATAGTCACAGAGAGATATTAATTTCCTTAATAGTTGAAGAAGCTAACTGCTGTTATATAAACCTTAAAACGTCTGATTATCCCTCAATAATTGAACAAATAGTTTCAATTTTTCCAACGGAATCAAACTCAAAAGTAAATTTCGAAATTAACTTATATTACAAACAAAAATTTTAATTATACCTGTTATCTATTTATTCAAATTTACATGTAAAATTGGCAGCATATTAAAGGTATTTAAAACAATCTTATATTTTACTGAAAACGACGAGATATTTGTGATTTGTTGCGAAATGGATGTTTATAAATATGACCCACATTATCAAGCTTACGAAATAAGAGATCCCAAATCTAAATCTAATCTAATCGTTAATATTGCCGAATTTACAACATATCCCATGCATTTATATACTCAAAACAACTCTAAAAACTATTTAATTTATAAAACCCTATGAATAAATTATAAGATTCTCATGTATATGTAATAAATAATTAAAAAATATAAAACGTACAATGGAAAATTTTTATTTTTGTGGAAAAAAACTTTATATTTGGGATGTATGAAAACATATAATAAATATGAATGTATTGAAATTAAATATGAATCATATTGCTAATAAATATGAATAATATTTAAATTATATATGAATAATATTTAAATTAAATATGAATAATATTTAAATTAAACATGACACATATTTAAATTAAATATGAAATATATTCAATTTTAATATGTAAAATATTTAATTCAAATATGACACATATTTAAATTAAATATGTAAACTATATAATTCAAATATAAAAAATATTCAATTTAAGTATGAACCATATTTAAATTCAATATGAGACATATTTGAATTCAATATGCAATAATATTTAATATATTTTATATTTAAATTTAATATGAAACATATTCGATTTTAATATGAAACATATTAAATTTAAATATGAAACATATTAAATTTAAATATAAAATATATTAAATTTATATATGAAACATATTAAATTTAAATATGAAACATATTACATTTAAATATTGAACATATTAAATTTAAATATGAAATATATTTAATTAAAATATGAAACATATTAGATTTAAATATTAAACATATTAAATTTAAATATGAAACATATTAAATTTTAGTATGAAATATATTAAATTTAAATATGAAACATATTAGATTTAAATATGAAACATATTAAATTTTAATATGAAATATTTTAAATTTAAATATAAAATATTTTAAATTTAAATACGAAATATATTAAATTTAAATATTTCCATATTAATGTCAAAATTTAAGTGAAAAATATTTAATTTTAATACAACCATTCTTGGATGAAAATCAATGGCATAAATATTAAAATCTAAGTGAAAATATTAAAATTTCAGGGCGTTTTTCTGTCGGTGTAGCCTTACATGTTATACCTCAGTAGGAGATATTGAGTAGGAACTAAGCTAGTGGCTAGCTACACCAGGAAACGACAGCATCCCCCAATCGTGATTGAGAAATTTGACTGAAATTGTTCCTTCTTAATACGGCTTTGGTTGTCCCTAAGTAACCCTGAGAAGATTAACGAATCGCGTGATTCAGTAAGCCTAGTTTACTTTGGACTTCTAAACCTAATGGTTGGTTCATACAATCCAGTACCGCATTAAAGACTATATTGTTGATCTGACCTTTTAGTTTTCGTCGGATGAGGGATTTACGATAATGAATATCCAGCCCTTCCGCGTACTAAGCCTGGGATGCAGATGTCAGTTACAAATAGTTTACCCCTATTTCTGTCCCTTCCTCTCCCGTAAACACTGCAATCTGTTCTTTTACTCTATTCTTACTTAAAGGCGATTGCATGGCTCCTAAGTTTATTTTGAATATATCTTCATATATAAATTGATTTTGATCTTTTTATCTTTCTTATTCATATTGTATTCCCATTATTGATTTTTTTATTTGGTTTCATTACCGAAATGGTGGTATCTCGTAGTACGGAGAATTTATCGGTCTCAGTTGATACTGGAAAATATTGTCAAATTTGCACAGAGGTTATTGTTTATCAGGCCCAACTACTATTGGCAAGTTGTGGGCATAGTTTTCATAGAGCGTGTTTCACCTCTAAAGTTTCTGGTAAAAAGCAGTGTCCACAGTGTCAGCAAGACCTAAAAATTATATCAGCTTCATCTGAGAATCTTAGTCCCGGTGGTCCGTCTACTTCCAGTTCACGGATGCCTTCTGTTTCCCAGTCCCTTCAGACTAGAAGTCAAAGAAAGAAAGCTGAAGTGTCCAGCCGTCCCGAGATGTCAAACTCAGAGGATGCCAATATGTCTCAAGTCTCTGGCGATACACAACAGAGCCAGGCAACAATGGCAGAGGCCATCCATCAGTCTATCGCTGAAGCGATTAGAGTGGCTATGGTCGAACAGACTCGAGTGCTGGCGACCAGCATGGCTGATCAAACTAGCCAGCTAGTTCGAGCCATATCTGATGGACTCGAAGTACTCCCGCTGTCCCGTCAACCAACATAGATACAGTTCGAATACAGCCGGTAGCTGAAATTGAACAGCAAACAATGGAACAACTTTTCCGATTTTCCACTAGTGGCCAGATACCAGTTTCAGGGCTTAATCAATCGGGAAATAATCCTTCCCCGGTTATACCCGGACTCTCGAACTTAGGGCAAACTCGTAATGTTGGTTCAGGACTGACCGCCGCTTCAACAGCTTCATCGCTTCGTGCGGATCGTGTTAGCCAGATAATGTCCAATTGGAAACTGAGATTTACAGGAAAGGCTAGTATGTCAATTGAAGACTTTATCTATCGTATTGAGGCATTGACAAAGCAAACTTTGGACGGAAACTTTGAGATAACGGCTCGGTACGCTAGTAACCTTTTTGATGGGAGCGCCAGCGAATGGTTTTGGCGCTATCATAAAAGTGTCCCTGAAGTCCGTTGGATGGATTTATGTGTTGCCTTACGTGGCCAGTTTAAAGATGATCGAACAGATAGGAATATCCGAACGGAGATTGAATTAAGAAAGCAGCGATCAAACGAATCCTTTGATGATTTTTATGGCGCTATTGCCGCGTTGGCAGACAAACTTTCTGAGCCTATGTCCGAGGCAGCCTTGGTTGAGACACTACGAGCAAATCTATTAGCTGACATTCAGCATGAGATCTTGTATGAGTCGGCTGCGAACGTAAAATCCTTGCGTCACCTTGTCCGTACGCGAGAGATATTTATGCAGTCCGTAGCGAAAACAAAGATTCCCCTTGCTGCTCCCCGTGCCTTACCACGCCGTCAAGTTAATTCCATATTAGACGCATCTATAACGACCGATAATGAAGAATTGTCTGCAGAAGAAGACCTTGAGGTTTCCGCTGTAGAGTTCGTCTGTTGGAATTGCACTGGCAAAGGCCATCGCTATCAAGAATGCCTAGAAGAACGTAGAATATTCTGCTACGGTTGTGGCAGGGCAGACACGTATAAGCCGAATTGTAGAAAATGCAACCCCAACACTGCAAAAAACTCGCTGTTGCGTGCACCACCGAAAAGTGCACGCAAACTGGTGAATCAAGCGACCAATACCGAATAAATGACTATCCAAATTCTACTGACATTATTATACCGGACGTATCAAACGGCGTATACGCTGATCCCCTGATTAGACCACTAAACCGATCTCAGCGACGAAGAACCGAATTTAAGAAAAAAATTAGACTTGAAAGAAGTTTACTCCTATCTTCTGTAGTTGGAAATCCTCATGACTTACGACCCCATGCTCAGATTATGCTTTTCGGTAAACCAGTTGTAGGTCTAATGGATACGGGAGCTTCAGTTAGCTGCATCGGTGGAAATTGCGCTGCCGATGTCCTTCAAAGTAAGATTCAATACAAACCCCTTTCCCTGAAGGTAAAAACTGCAGATGGAAAAAGCCAAAGTATAATTGGTAAAGTTTCCACAAAAGTCACATACAGAGGGGAAGCCAAGGAACTTTGCTTTTATATTGTACCTTCTTTGACGGGTGATCTCTATCTAGGGATTGATTTTTGGACAACTTTTAATCTTCTACCTTTGCATCTTATGACAAAGAATTTAATTATTGAAACTTTGGAAGATCCCACAATGATGACTCTTCTCCCTTCTCAGCAACTTTTACTACAGGAGGTAGTTAATTTGTTTCCATCATACTCCAAGGAAGGTTTAGGAAAGACCTCTATTATCACTCATAAGATAGAGGTGGCCGATGCCAAACCTATTAAACAACGCCACTATGCAGTGTCACCTGCCACTGAAAAGTTAATGTACGGAGAATTAGACCGCATGCTCAAACTTGGCGTAATACAAGAATCAAATAGCTCGTGGTCTTCACCCGTCGTGTTGGTAAAAAAGCCTGGGAAAGTTAGATTGTGTATAGACTGTAGGAAGATAAATTCAGTTACCGTAAAGGATGCTTATCCAATGCCGCTTATAGACGGAATTCTGAGTAGACTACCGAAAGCTGAGTTCGTCACAAGCATTGACCTAAAGGATGCGTTTTGGCAAATTCCTCTCGATCCAAGTTGCCGTGACAAGACCGCGTTCACTGTGCCTGGCCGTCCTTTATATGAATTTGTAGTTATGCCATTCGGCCTCACCAACGCTCCCTGTACCATGTCGCGACTCATGGATAAACTTATTCCAGCCCATCTACGGAATGAAATTTTTATATATTTAGACGACTTATTAGTGATATCAGCTACATTTGAACGCCATCTAGAAGTGTTGTCCATTGTGGCCTCTAAACTTACTTCTGCCAATCTCACTATAAATGTAGAGAAAAGCAAATTTTGCCGAAAAGAAGTTAAATACTTAGGGCACGTGATTGGTTGTGGAAACATTCGCACTGATCCCGATAAAATAGCTTCCGTTAGGGACTTCCCGGTGCCGCAGTCGATCAAACAAGTTCGACGATTTCTTGGAATGACGGGCTGGTACCACAAGTTCATTCACAATTACGCAGCTATCAGTGCACCCATCTCAGATACTCTGAAATCTAAGCGCAAGTTCAACTGGACTGACGATGCTCAGATGGCTTTTGAGTCCTTAAAATCTCAAATGTGCTCCGCACCAGTCTTACATAGCCCAAATTTCTCGATACCGTTCTCATTACACTGTGACGCCAGTCATACAGGCGTAGGCGCAGTTTTAATGCAAAAAAACAACGATGGTGCAGAAGTACCGATTGCTTTTATGTCTAAAAAGCTTAACAAGTGCCAGAAGCAATACACAGTGACTGAAAAAGAGTGTTACGCTGCGGTGTTAGCCGTAAAAAGTTTAGGGCTTACATTGAAGGCCAAGAGTTCACTATCATTACAGATCATGCCTCCTTGAAATGGCTGATGTCGCAAGCAGATCTCAGCTCAAGGTTGGCTCGTTGGTCATTAAAGTTGCAGGGATTTGAATTCAAAATTCTTCATAGAAAAGGCAGTGACAATATAGTACCCGATGTCCTGTCTCGTATACACTCGGAAGACTTGTCTTTCTTGTCGGTTGATAGCATGATGGTTGATCCTGATTCTCCGGAATTCGCATCTCCAGAATATCAGGCGATCAAGGATACACCGACAGAAAAACGCCCTGAAATTTTAATATTTTCACTTAGATTTTAATATTTATGCCATTGATTTTCATCCAAGAATGGTTGTATTAAAATTAAATATTTTTCACTTAAATTTTGACATTAATATGGAAATATTTAAATTTAATATATTTCGTATTTAAATTTAAAATATTTTATATTTAAATTTAAAATATTTCATATTAAAATTTAATATGTTTCATATTTAAATCTAATATGTTTCATATTTAAATTTAATATATTTCATACTAAAATTTAATATGTTTCATATTTAAATTTAATATGTTTAATATTTAAATCTAATATGTTTCATATTTTAATTAAATATATTTCATATTTAAATTTAATATGTTCAATATTTAAATGTAATATGTTTCATATTTAAATTTAATATGTTTCATATATAAATTTAATATATTTTATATTTAAATTTAATATGTTTCATATTTAAATTTAATATGTTTCATATTAAAATCGAATATGTTTCATATTAAATTTAAATATAAAATATATTAAATATTATTGCATATTGAATTCAAATATGTCTCATATTGAATTTAAATATGGTTCATACTTAAATTGAATATTTTTATATTTGAATTATATAGTTTACATATTTAATTTAAATATGTGTCATATTTGAATTAAATATTTTACATATTAAAATTGAATATATTTCATATTTAATTTAAATATGTGTCATGTTTAATTTAAATATTATTCATATTTAATTTAAATATTATTCATATATAATTTAAATATTATTCATATTTATTAGCAATATGATTCATATTTAATTTCAATACATTCATATTTATTATATGTTTTCATACATCCCAAATATAAAGTTTTTTTCCACAAAAATAAAAATTTTCCATTGTACGTTTTATATTTTTTAATTATTTATTACATATACATGAGAATCTTATAATTTATTCATAGGGTTTTATAAATTAAATAGTTTTTAGAGTTGTTTTGAGTATATAAATGCATGGGATATGTTGTAAATTCGGCAATATTAACGATTAGATTAGATTTAGATTTGGGATCTCTTATTTCGTAAGCTTGATAATGTGGGTCATATTTATAAACATCCATTTCGCAACAAATCACAAATATCTCGTCGTTTTCAGTAAAATATAAGATTGTTTTAAATACCTTTAATATGCTGCCAATTTTACATGTAAATTTGAATAAATAGATAACAGGTATAATTAAAATTTTTGTTTGTAATATAAGTTAATTTCGAAATTTACTTTTGAGTTTGATTCCGTTGGAAAAATTGAAACTATTTGTTCAATTATTGAGGGATAATCAGACGTTTTAAGGTTTATATAACAGCAGTTAGCTTCTTCAACTATTAAGGAAATTAATATCTCTCTGTGACTATTGAGCAAAACTGACTTGCTCTCATAGTAGGTAAGCAAACTTTTTCCTTTTGAAGACCCTTGCAATATCCATTTTGCATCCTTTAACATCCTTTAACAAAAAAAAAATTTAAAAGAACAAAAAATTAAAATTAAATACAAAAATATGGATAAAACAAAGAATTTTATAAGAACTTACCATTAAACCAGCTGAAAACGAGTTCGAAGGAGAACTTTTTTCAATCCAAGAAACAACTTTTGAATTTGCTGACAATGTTTCGTCGTCAAAATTAAACTGAAGTACAAATAAGGAAAATAAATTAGAAAATTATAGTTACATATGTACATACATTATATAATATGTACACAAAAAATAAATTTACCTCTTTCTTTTTCCAAGCGAATAATTTCACTCTAAATTCAGCCCTAAAACCAATATTTGGGAGAGCATCACGAATATCATCAGCTGAGATATATTTTAAGCTTCGATACGTTATTCCAGTTTCTAAATTTTTTAAAATATAAATGTGTTCACAATGTCAGCATTACATTACATTACATGTCAACATTAAGTCATGTCACTGCCTATTGCCAAAACTATATAATAACAAGATATTTCAACCGGACTAAATTCAATTTCAGTTTACAGTGGCTGAGTCTTTGTCTTTGACGAGGAGCCGCAAAAAAAAAAGCAAAAACAACTACATACAGTGTCTCCATAGTATAATCGAAAAAAAAAGTAATTTATTGAGACTCAAGTAGAAAGACTTTTTTTGTTTTTCGATTAAAACTAATTATTCTCACTAGAAGGTATAAGTTTTTGTTTATGATTTAGATAGATAATACTTTAGAGTAGAAGTGAAAGAAAAAAATTTGTATCACATTTCTGTATACTTTTTGAGCACATTTGTACCACTGGAGCCACTGTACACACATTGCTTTGATTTTGCGAGTACACACATACACAACTACATGCATATTTCCGAGTTGTCTCGAGTTCGACTCAGAAATATGCATGTACTTTCTTGTCTTTATTGGCGTCCATTTTCTGCTCGGTTCGTCGCTGGCATGACGAACGGCGGCCGCGTGCAAAGCATAAGCGAAACGAGAACTAAAAAAAACGCGCGCGTATTGCATTGCTGTACTTTTTAGGTGACTGATTTTTCAGAGAAAATTTTTTAAATGTAGTTAAACGCGAGTCAGCAGCAGCATATTTACATATCACACATTTACCTTTCAGTCGGTTGAAAATTTCGTCTAAATCAAAAGATTTCAAGAGGTTTCTAAGTAACTCATCGTCAATATCCATTTTTACACTTTTTAATGTTTTTTCTGCTGCTCACTGAAAACTACACAAAAAATGTATATGTACATTTATAAATCATAATAAAAAGCACATTTTTGTTCTCGAAATTGATATAATTTATGGTTTAGCTGTTTATTATTCAACAGTTCTCAGTTCTATTGATATTTTAACGCAACAGTTTACTTACCTATTTCCTTTGCACAACCGAAAAAACGAGGCACTTTCAAAAAGAACATCCGATCTCTTTCACAAGCACTAAACGAATAGAACAAAATTGGGCTGCGAGAGATCGTTAGCACGACGCACGAAGCCCGAAGCACGAAGCACGACGTACGACGCACGACGGCTCAGCCTCGGCTGGATTTGCAAGCAAGCGCACAATGGGGTCTCAGCCGAAATACATAGGCAAATATGCACCGGAATCAAAGTTCGACTTTGATAATGCATTGTAAAGCTTCCCGATATCTTAGCACCGTGTACTCGTAAATTTAACTACATCTTGTAATATTTTCTTTGCAAATACACTTTATTTCATTAAAATTAATTTATTCGTTCAGAACTTAATAATTTTGCTAGCTGAACAGTCCGAATGTCCCACTGTACGGCGGAACATAATTCTCGTCTGCTCTTTAACACAGAATTTCGCCAGCTGCGTGTTGTACTCTGCTTTTACCCAGACGTTCGGCAACGGATTTCAGTATTTTCTATTACTATTTCATTTTGCATTTTCGCTCACATACCCTTTTCTTTTTTTAGAGTAGTCGAATTTTCGAAAAAGCTTTTCCTCTTACAGTTTTAGAAGTTTTGTATATGTATGTTTCGTCTATGCATTTCGTGTATCCTTCATATGATAAATTACTTTTGGTAAAGACTATACAAATATAAGCGGATATACAAATGTACATATGTAAGTATACATATAAAATGCAAAGGGTATTCAAGATGCGACGTGCCAATATGGAATTGATACTTTGCGCATTCGTATTTGAAGAGGAGAAAATGCGAGTACGAATACGAGCGGGACCATGAAGCAATTATATAAGGAGGGCCCGTCGGCAAAATAAGGGAAACGTAAAAATGCTGTCAATAAGTGCGAGTGAAAAGGCTCTGCGCTGTAAGTGTGAGGGAAACGACAATAGAGTGTGCAAACAAGCACTGAACTCAAAGGGAAATGACACGAGGAACGCTGTCGACGACGGGCCCTCCTTATCTTGCTTCATGAGCGGGACCATGATGCAATTATATAAGGTGGTCTCGTCGGCTGCCGAATCGTTCGGGTTTCAGTTCCTTAACGTTCAGTGCGCGCTCGCTTGTTGTAGTGAAAGGTTGGGTGCGGACAAATTTTTTTTGGAAGCCTTAACCCTTGTGCCCAACAAAAATTACGTATTTTAGTTTTGCTGCAAGCACGTGCAAAAAAACAGTTTGGCAAAACAAAAAATGTTAAACAAAAATTGTTAATGGCTTCCGAAACAGTTAAACTTAATTTATATATAAAAACGTTTTATTTTAAGATTCGAATTTATTTAAGATTTAAGAGGCTTAACAAAAGAATATCTATTCAAAAACAAAAACAACGCTTAGTTTCAAATTCAAAATTATTAAAAATGAAATTATAAAAAATATCAACTCTTTTTATTATAACCGGCAACTTTAAACCCCATGAACCAACATAGGGTTAATCCACACGCTCTATTGTTGTTTCACTCACACTTACTGAGGTGAGCCGTTTCACTCGCACTTATTGTAAGTATTGTTAAGGGCCTGCTGCTGCCGACGAGACCACCTTATATAATTGCATCATGAGCGGGACCACGATATTTCTGTATCGTGGAGCGGAACAGAATGTTTGAAATAAGGTTGGTCGACGTGTCGAGACCTGTCGCACGCACGTATTACTCGTGTACCAGTGCATATGTATGTAGCACTTATTATGTACGTATATATGTATCTCAGTATATATATAATATATATATATATAAAGACAATATAACAAAAAGATGCATAACGCCATTTGGTTTTTTTTGCATTCGAATTTCCATTCCCGGCACCAGACCTTTCTTAAATTTGGTTGAAAGGCCAGAGAGGGAGAGAGATCGTTTTAGAGTCTCTCTTGTTTTCATACAGTGGCATCCGACGACTGTATGTGTCCTCCTCACGTATTTTCGAGACTTCTAGATCTGCATGCATGCATATGTATGTACGTTTTTTACAGCGCTTTTCCTATATGAGTCCCGATAAGCGCCTAGATCTCAGAGCCTATAAGAGCTAGAGCAACCAAATTTTGTTTCCAGACTCATGTGATATCACACTTTTACAAGTGCATTTCAAAATTTCACCCCGCCCCCTTCCACCCACACAAAAGTCGAAAATCTCTGTCATCCGAAATACAATAAAACTAAAGACGCAGATTTCTAGAGTATGCCCATATGTACCAGAATGCCGAATCTGGTTCAGGTTGAACCATTATTATAGCCAAAATGAACAAATCTATTTCCCTTAGTTGAGTTGCCACGCGCTCAATCTCTCTCCCTCTTTCTCTTTCCCCTTCCACATTCAACCCAACCCGCAAAGACCAAATAAGAAAGAGAGAGCATGACTCGGAATATAACATGTCCGAAACAAGAATAAATAATGAAGAATGACAATAATGAGTTACGCCTACATGTACACACATGTATGTACATACCTGTGTGTACATATACAGTATATGTATGTATAAAAGTTTAATAATTAAAACAATGCACACATACGTTATAAATATGTATGTACATATATATGTACATGCAGTTGTTAAAACGTACCAACTGGTGTTAAATAAAAGTATGAATATATTTAAATAAATTTAAATCTAAATCTAAATAGATTAAATCTATTTAAATCTATTTAAACGATATACTACATATGTAAATGTACACACTATGTATAGATACATATGTATTAACTTTATCCAATAGTCACTAAGGCGGCAGCAGCTAAATAAATCCATAATAAATCACCAAAAATAAATAAACAAATAATTAACCGAAATAAAAAAATATATATATAAACATATATGTATTATATGAAATTATAATATCGAATTTTAAAATAAATAGTTTTTGTCATTGATTTCAAAATGAATATTTTTTAAATAAGGTTTAATAGTATTTAATATAAATATGAAACATATTAAACTACAAATGTAATATATTATATTTGTTTTTAAAGTTTTTACCTTTGATTTTAAAATAAATATTTTCAAATTAAATCACAATAATATTCATTATTAATATGAAACATATTAAACTACAAATTTAATATATTATAGTTATTCTAGAGTGTTTTGTATTAAGATTAAATATGACCGTATTAAAAAAAGCACTTTTAATACATTTATATTTGAATCAAAGTGAATTCTATTTGATTTTACTATGTTTGTATTTAAAAATCGCATTTTAAATTCAAATATGATTGTAGTTATTTTTACTATGCCTTTTTTCTATCAGTGTAAGATTCGTTTAAACAGTTCTTGCTTGCCCGATCTCAAAATTAAAGACGATCGCATCTTTCGTCGTGTGGAACATTTCGATGGAGCTAAGATCTCAGACGATTCCTGCTGGAAGCTTTGGATCCCACCGACCCTTGTCGAAACAGCTCTCAAAGCC
The DNA here is from genome assembly GCA_018150905.1 of Drosophila ambigua. Taxonomy (NCBI): domain Eukaryota; kingdom Metazoa; phylum Arthropoda; class Insecta; order Diptera; family Drosophilidae; genus Drosophila; species Drosophila ambigua. The sequence goes on from JAECWS010000122.1 coordinate 151,991, forward strand.
GCCCATGAGGATCCCCTATGTGCACACTGCGGGATAAATAAAACGCTCGAAAGACTCAGGCGATTTTATTATTGGCCCAACTTGGTTGCAGACGTCAAGAAGCTGATAAATAATTGCCATATCTGTAAAGCCACTAAACATCCAAATCAACCCCTAAAGCCCCCAATGGGAAATACGGGATTGCCTTCTCGATTCTTTCAAAAACTATTTGTAGATTTTTTAGGACCTTATCCGAGAAGTAGGTCAGGCAATGTTGGTATCTTTGTCGTCGTAGACCATCTGTCAAAATTTCCATTTTTGAAGCCGGTACGAAAATTTACTGCTGATTCAATTAAAAGCTATCTGGAAGAAGAGCTCTTCCACTGTTTTGGTATCCCAGAAACCATTGTATCTGACAATGGAGTCCAATTTAAATCTCAAACATTTAACTCACTGCTGGACAAATATAAAATTTCTCATACCTATACTGCATTCTATTCTCCTCAAGCCAATGCTTCGAGAGAGTTAATAGATCAGTCCTTTCTGCCATTAAAAGTTATGTTGACCCGGATCAACGTAATTGGGATGAGAAGTTAAGTAGTATCTGCTGTGCGCTACGTTCTAGCCATCACTTGGCCATAAAAAATACCCCGTATCGGCTTGCCTTTGGACAGCATATGATAACAGATGCCAGTAGCTATAAACTGCTGCGTAGCCTAGATATGCTAGAAGATCGTAGCGTTCAATTTTCGCGAGAAGATTCATTTGATCTAATTCGCAGCAAAGCTAAGGATTCTATACAGGATCAGCACTCGCGTAAGGCCAAAATTATAACATAAAAAAAAAAAAAAAAAAAAAAAAGGAGGGACAAAAAAAAAAAAAAAAAAAAAACAAAAAAAAAAAAAAAAAAAAAAAATTTTAGTGAAAAAAAAAAACAAAAAAAAAAAAAAAAAAGGGGGGAAGGAAAAAAAAAAAACCAAAAAAAAAAAAAAAAAAAAATAAAAGGCCGGGTTGTAAAAAAAAAAAAAAAAAAAAAAAAAAAAAAAAAAAAAAAAAAAAAGGAAAACCCAATCCACTTTTTTTCCCCCCAAAAAAAAAAAGGGAGGGGAGAAGAGGGGGTGCGCTTGTTCATAGAGAAAAATGAAATTATTTCTCTATTTTCATTTTTTTTTAAATTCAACGGTTTAATTTCAATAACCGCCTGAAGATATGCCGTTCAAAATATGGGTTTCCGATCGTAGTAGCTTTCATAGAGCTTTTTGACGAAGCATATGTTTTGACAAAAAGTGGCAACGCCATTCCGTTGTTTTGATTCTGCATTGTGCTTATATTTATTGCAAATTGCTTTTATTCGAAGTATAAGGCAAAAAGTACTGTACTGGAGGGAAGAAAAAAAACGTGGGCTGCTGCACAATTCTGTTCCGGGAGTCTGTCTTTCTCCTCGTGATCGTCAAACAGTTCAGTAGTGCGATATTCTGGTGCTCTGTATAATAGATGAATATTAACCCTATATACAGCCAGACACCACGCGAATTAATTGAGATAGTTGTGCTCGCCAGTTAAAAGACAAAGTTTCCAACCATTCATATTCGGGTTATATCTGTGAGTATGCTCATATTTTAATCGATATCCAGTGGTCTAAATAAGTGAATTGTCGCAAAATTTTTCGATGCAGCGTGAGGTGGACCTAACCCCAAGACCACGGCAGCACCTGCGTGGTCAGCCACAACGCTCGTATCAACCCCCCTGGAGAAGAAATCCCCGTTTTCGATTAAAGTGGTGCAGTTCCCATTGGGGTAAATATCTAGCCGCTCACTCCCAATATTTGGTTTTAAAGTGTTCCTCTGTGTATATAGGACTTAGCACCACTAATTGCGTTTGGCAAGTAACGTCTGTGTGTGCATAACCTTGAAGAAGGGTGTTCCTCGTGCTTTGCCATTGAACCATCGCCACTCTCCACGCCCGGCTGTACCGATAGGCTGGCCACTACATTGAGCAGCCTCCTATAGGAGCTCTTAGCCACCTGGTGAACTGTGCGCCCTCACGATCTAAGACTCTAAGAGAGGCTTTCATGTCGCAGTGAAGGGTGTTGCTGGATCCGTTATGTGCCGTGCCGCAGCACCATCTATGTCCGCCACGTAGTGCCAGCCTCGCCGGAGTGCCTGCAGGTCACAGACCTCTACGCCTCGTCGCCTTCACGTGGCATTATCTGGATTCTGCACCCTAAGCTGCAGCAACTGTTTCTGCTGCCTTAGTACTAGATCATATGGGTATAATTAGGACGCGATATGACCATATTTTAGTTTAATTTTGAATTTTTGTTTAATGAAAGAATCTCCATGTCAAGGTCTAAGTGTATTTGAATATTTTTGGGAACTCGTATTAACACTATTATATTTCACAGAGACCATCATTCATCTAATCGCTCATCTAACCATTCATCTACTCATCCCAGCACAGCTAACACAAGGAAAGATCTTTCTGCGTGGAGCAACGTAACTAACATCGTAAGTGATGAACAAAAAAACTGAAATCAAGCCCTGAGATTAATGAAGGTGGTACCCGTTTGCTTTGCATTGACCTTTAGCCATTAATGAGTTCCCTAATATTTACATCTGCACCGTGCCATTGTGCATGTTTTCCCCTGACCTTCTGTCATGAAGCTTTCCTTGTTTTTTTCTTGAAATTTTGAAATCATTCGAAAAAAAAATGAATTTACTTATTGATAAGGTTCCTCATATTACATATTTAATCTGAATATTTCATATTTTTGTATCATATATTCTTTTTATATCTCTATACTATCATTACATTCATTCATCAGTACATATAACCTATATACATTTACCCATTTATTATTTAATCTACGCATATATCGTTATGAATCCTATTATAATTCGAAATTAGTTTTACAAACTTTGGGTGTTAGGCTCGGTTAGAGTTAGTTCGTTTTTTTTTGTATAATAAATGCATAATTCTGAATTTCTAAAAGTATCTTAGTGTTGCCATGAATACATGCTAAGTTTCGTATTAGGAGCCATGCGAGAGCCTGGTCGGAAGAATATGGTGTAAACCTAAAGGAAAAGGGATCATTCCATAACACCAAAAAAATCGCGGAAATGGGGTGATCAAGGTTGGGTGGGCATTGGCTGTTGCAACAACACCTGCACAGCTAACAGGCCTTGCAGTCGTTTCGTTTCGTTTCCCCTTCCCTTTAAGTTCCCATTCTATATGTAGTTCTCCTAGCATCCTCATAACGCTTAAACGGTCGAAGCAAGGTTATGCACGCGAATAAAAAGAATAAGATTTTGTACATACAGCGAGCACGTATTCATAAGCCCAGATCGGAACCCACTCCTACTACCGATAATACAGCCGGAGCCAGCGCGTGCAAACTTATGATATACAACCCAGACCAGCTCGAGTAGCCCATCTACAGCAATTATCGTTGTAGGTGACATGCTACAGTTATCTTATTAATGGCGCCCAACGTGGGGCCCGATCCGGCCTGCCCCGATTATAAATAAACACTTTGGTCATATGTAACACCTGACTTCCACCTTTGCTAGATCGTTTGGGCAAAAGTCCGTTTTCTGTCTCGGTTATCCAGTGGATACTTTGGATCCGTGTAAGCTAAACATGGCTTACATGGCCTAGAATCGTATTTGGGTATACTGGTGTGTGGAAGGTCCTATACACTGGAAGTGTTATAACTTTCATTGGTTATACTCCGTGGTCAACGCTTAGCCTTACATGTTATACCTCAGTAGGAGATATTGAGTAGGAACTAAGCTAGTGGCTAGCTACACCAGGAAACGACAGCATCCCCCAATCGTGATTGAGAAATTTGACTGAAATTGTTCCTTCTTAATACGGCTTTGGTTGTCCCTAAGTAACCCTGAGAAGATTAACGAATCGCGTGATTCAGTAAGCCTAGTTTACTTTGGACTTCTAAACCTAATGGTTGGTTCATACAATCCAGTACCGCATTAAAGACTATATTGTTGATCTGACCTTTTAGTTTTCGTCGGATGAGGGATTTACGATAATGAATATCCAGCCCTTCCGCGTACTAAGCCTGGGATGCAGATGTCAGTTACAAATAGTTTACCCCTATTTCTGTCCCTTCCTCTCCCGTAAACACTGCAATCTGTTCTTTTACTCTATTCTTACTTAAAGGCGATTGCATGGCTCCTAAGTTTATTTTGAATATATCTTCATATATAAATTGATTTTGATCTTTTTATCTTTCTTATTCATATTGTATTCCCATTATTGATTTTTTTTATTTGGTTTCATTACCGAAATGGTGGTATCTCGTAGTACGGAGAATTTATCGGTCTCAGTTGATACTGGAAAATATTGTCAAATTTGCACAGAGGTTATTGTTTATCAGGCCCAACTACTATTGGCAAGTTGTGGGCATAGTTTTCATAGAGCGTGTTTCACCTCTAAAGTTTCTGGTAAAAAGCAGTGTCCACAGTGTCAGCAAGACCTAAAAATTATATCAGCTTCATCTGAGAATCTTAGTCCCGGTGGTCCGTCTACTTCCAGTTCACGGATGCCTTCTGTTTCTCAGTCCCTTCAGACTAGAAGTCAAAGAAAGAAAGCTGAAGTGTCCAGCCGTCCCGAGATGTCAAACTCAGAGGATGCCAATATGTCTCAAGTCTCTGGCGATACACAACAGAGCCAGGCAACAATGGCAGAGGCCATCCATCAGTCTATCGCTGAAGCGATTAGAGTGGCTATGGTCGAACAGACTCGAGTGCTGGCGACCAGCATGGCTGATCAAACTAGCCAGCTAGTTCGAGCCATATCTGATGGACTCCGAAGTACTCCCGCTGTCCCGTCAACCAACATAGATACAGTTCGAATACAGCCGGTAGCTGAAATTGAACAGCAAACAATGGAACAACTTTTCCGATTTTCCACTAGTGGCCAGATACCAGTTTCAGGGCTTAATCAATCGGGAAATAATCCTTCCCCGGTTATACCCGGACTCTCGAACTTAGGGCAAACTCGTAATGTTGGTTCAGGACTGACCGCCGCTTCAACAGCTTCATCGCTTCGTGCGGATCGTGTTAGCCAGATAATGTCCAATTGGAAACTGAGATTTACAGGAAAGGCTAGTATGTCAATTGAAGACTTTATCTATCGTATTGAGGCATTGACAAAGCAAACTTTGGACGGAAACTTTGAGATAACGGCTCGGTACGCTAGTAACCTTTTTGATGGGAGCGCCAGCGAATGGTTTTGGCGCTATCATAAAAGTGTCCCTGAAGTCCGTTGGATGGATTTATGTGTTGCCTTACGTGGCCAGTTTAAAGATGATCGAACAGATAGGAATATCCGAACGGAGATTGAATTAAGAAAGCAGCGATCAAACGAATCCTTTGATGATTTTTATGGCGCTATTGCCGCGTTGGCAGACAAACTTTCTGAGCCTATGTCCGAGGCAGCCTTGGTTGAGACACTACGAGCAAATCTATTAGCTGACATTCAGCATGAGATCTTGTATGAGTCGGCTGCGAATGTAAAATCCTTGCGTCACCTTGTCCGTACGCGAGAGATATTTATGCAGTCCGTAGCGAAAACAAAGATTCCCCTTGCTGCTCCCCGTGCCTTACCACGCCGTCAAGTTAATTCCATATTAGACGCATCTATAACGACCGATAATGAAGAATTGTCTGCAGAAGAAGACCTTGAGGTTTCCGCTGTAGAGTTCGTCTGTTGGAATTGCACTGGCAAAGGCCATCGCTATCAAGAATGCCTAGAAGAACGTAGAATATTCTGCTACGGTTGTGGCAGGGCAGACACGTATAAGCCGAATTGTAGAAAATGCAACCCCAACACTGCAAAAAACTCGCTGTTGCGTGCACCACCGAAAAGTGCACGCAAACTGGTGAATCAAGCGACCAATACCGAATAAATGACTATCCAAATTCTACTGACATTATTATACCGGACGTATCAAACGGCGTATACGCTGATCCCCTGATTAGACCACTAAACCGATCTCAGCGACGAAGAACCGAATTTAAGAAAAAAATTAGACTTGAAAGAAGTTTACTCCTATCTTCTGTAGTTGGAAATCCTCATGACTTACGACCCCATGCTCAGATTATGCTTTTCGGTAAACCAGTTGTAGGTCTAATGGATACGGGAGCTTCAGTTAGCTGCATCGGTGGAAATTGCGCTGCCGATGTCCTTCAAAGTAAGATTCAATACAAACCCCTTTCCCTGAAGGTAAAAACTGCAGATGGAAAAAGCCAAAGTATAATTGGTAAAGTTTCCACAAAAGTCACATACAGAGGGGAAGCCAAGGAACTTTGCTTTTATATTGTACCTTCTTTGACGGGTGATCTCTATCTAGGGATTGATTTTTGGACAACTTTTAATCTTCTACCTTTGCATCTTATGACAAAGAATTTAATTATTGAAACTTTGGAAGATCCCACAATGATGACTCTTCTCCCTTCTCAGCAACTTTTACTACAGGAGGTAGTTAATTTGTTTCCATCATACTCCAAGGAAGGTTTAGGAAAGACCTCTATTATCACTCATAAGATAGAGGTGGCCGATGCCAAACCTATTAAGCAACGCCACTATGCAGTGTCACCTGCCACTGAAAAGTTAATGTACGGAGAATTAGACCGCATGCTCAAACTTGGCGTAATACAAGAATCAAATAGCTCGTGGTCTTCACCCGTCGTGTTGGTAAAAAAGCCTGGGAAAGTTAGATTGTGTATAGACTGTAGGAAGATAAATTCAGTTACCGTAAAGGATGCTTATCCAATGCCGCTTATAGACGGAATTCTGAGTAGACTACCGAAAGCTGAGTTCGTCACAAGCATTGACCTAAAGGATGCGTTTTGGCAAATTCCTCTCGATCCAAGTTGCCGTGACAAGACCGCGTTCACTGTGCCTGGCCGTCCTTTATATGAATTTGTAGTTATGCCATTCGGCCTCACCAACGCTCCCTGTACCATGTCGCGACTCATGGATAAACTTATTCCAGCCCATCTACGGAATGAAATTTTTATATATTTAGACGACTTATTAGTGATATCAGCTACATTTGAACGCCATCTAGAAGTGTTGTCCATTGTGGCCTCTAAACTTACTTCTGCCAATCTCACTATAAATGTAGAGAAAAGCAAATTTTGCCGAAAAGAAGTTAAATACTTAGGGCACGTGATTGGTTGTGGAAACATTCGCACTGATCCCGATAAAATAGCTTCCGTTAGGGACTTCCCGGTGCCGCAGTCGATCAAACAAGTTCGACGATTTCTTGGAATGACGGGCTGGTACCACAAGTTCATTCACAATTACGCAGCTATCAGTGCACCCATCTCAGATACTCTGAAATCTAAGCGCAAGTTCAACTGGACTGACGATGCTCAGATGGCTTTTGAGTCCTTAAAATCTCAAATGTGCTCCGCACCAGTCTTACATAGCCCAAATTTCTCGATACCGTTCTCATTACACTGTGACGCCAGTCATACAGGCGTAGGCGCAGTTTTAATGCAAAAAAACAACGATGGTGCAGAAGTACCGATTGCTTTTATGTCTAAAAAGCTTAACAAGTGCCAGAAGCAATACACAGTGACTGAAAAAGAGTGTTACGCTGCGGTGTTAGCCGTAAAAAAGTTTAGGGCTTACATTGAAGGCCAAGAGTTCACTATCATTACAGATCATGCCTCCTTGAAATGGCTGATGTCGCAAGCAGATCTCAGCTCAAGGTTGGCTCGTTGGTCATTAAAGTTGCAGGGATTTGAATTCAAAATTCTTCATAGAAAAGGCAGTGACAATATAGTACCCGATGTCCTGTCTCGTATACACTCGGAAGACTTGTCTTTCTTGTCGGTTGATAGCATGATGGTTGATCCTGATTCTCCGGAATTCGCATCTCCAGAATATCAGGCGATCAAGGATAAGATTCGTTTAAACAGTTCTTGCTTGCCCGATCTCAAAATTAAAGACGATCGCATCTTTCGTCGTGTGGAACATTTCGATGGAGCTAAGATCTCAGACGATTCCTGCTGGAAGCTTTGGATCCCACCGACCCTTGTCGAAACAGCTCTCAAAGCCGCCCATGAGGATCCCCTATGTGCACACTGCGGGATAAATAAAACGCTCGAAAGACTCAGGCGATTTTATTATTGGCCCAACTTGGTTGCAGACGTCAAGAAGCTGATAAATAATTGCCATATCTGTAAAGCCACTAAACATCCAAATCAACCCCTAAAGCCCCCAATGGGAAATACGGGGTTGCCTTCTCGATTCTTTCAAAAACTATTTGTAGATTTTTTAGGACCTTATCCGAGAAGTAGGTCAGGCAATGTTGGTATCTTTGTCGTCGTAGACCATCTGTCAAAATTTCCATTTTTGAAGCCGGTACGAAAATTTACTGCTGATTCAATTAAAAGCTATCTGGAAGAAGAGCTCTTCCACTGTTTTGGTATCCCAGAAACCATTGTATCTGACAATGGAGTCCAATTTAAATCTCAAACATTTAACTCACTGCTGGACAAATATAAAATTTCTCATACCTATACTGCATTCTATTCTCCTCAAGCCAATGCTTCGGAGAGAGTTAATAGATCAGTCCTTTCTGCCATTAAAAGTTATGTTGACCCGGATCAACGTAATTGGGATGAGAAGTTAAGTAGTATCTGCTGTGCGCTACGTTCTAGCCATCACTTGGCCATAAAAAATACCCCGTATCGGCTTGCCTTTGGACAGCATATGATAACAGATGCCAGTAGCTATAAACTGCTGCGTAGCCTAGATATGCTAGAAGATCGTAGCGTTCAATTTTCGCGAGAAGATTCATTTGATCTAATTCGCAGCAAAGCTAAGGATTCTATACAGGATCAGCACTCGCGTAATGCCAAAGCTTATAACTTACGTACTAGACAAATTAACTATAAGGACGGACAAGAAGTATACAGACGTAACTTTCAGCAAAGCAATTTCGCGAAAGGTTTTAGTGCAAAATTGGCACCAAACTTTATCAAGTCACGTGTGCGAAGGAAACTAGGAAACTGCTACTATGAATTAGAAGATCTTCAAGGCCGTCTTGTAGGTAAATTTCATGCCAAGGATATAAAACCTTGACCCAAGCTATTGCAAGCGCGGATCCCACTTTGCTGTTTTCCACCCCAAGTGTGATTTGAGTGGGGGGAATATGTAGTGCGCTTGTTCATAGAGAAAAATGAAATTATTTCTCTATTTTCATTTTTTTTAAATTCAACGGTTTAATTTCAATAACCGCCTGAAGATATGCCGTTCAAAATATGGGTTTCCGATCGTAGTAGCTTTCATAGAGCTTTTTGACGAAGCATATGTTTTGACAAAAAGTGGCAACGCCATTCCGTTGTTTTGATTCTGCATTGTGCTTATATTTATTGCAAATTGCTTTTATTCGAAGTATAAGGCAAAAAGTACTGTACTGGAGGGAAGAAAAAAACGTGGGCTGCTGCACAATTCTGTTCCGGGAGTCTGTCTTTCTCCTCGTGATCGTCAAACAGTTCAGTAGTGCGATATTCTGGTGCTCTGTATAATAGATGAATATTAACCCTATATACAGCCAGACACCACGCGAATTAATTGAGATAGTTGTGCTCGCCAGTTAAAAGACAAAGTTTCCAACCATTCATATTCGGGTTATATCTGTGAGTATGCTCATATTTTAATCGATATCCAGTGGTCTAAATAAGTGAATTGTCGCAAAATTTTTCGATGCAGCGTGAGGTGGACCTAACCCCAAGACCACGGCAGCACCTGCGTGGTCAGCCACAACGCTCGTATCAACCCCCCTGGAGAAGAAATCCCCGTTTTCGATTAAAGTGGTGCAGTTCCCATTGGGGTAAATATCTAGCCGCTCACTCCCAATATTTGGTTTTAAAGTGTTCCTCTGTGTATATAGGACTTAGCACCACTAATTGCGTTTGGCAAGTAACGTCTGTGTGTGCATAACCTTGAAGAAGGGTGTTCCTCGTGCTTTGCCATTGAACCATCGCCACTCTCCACGCCCGGCTGTACCGATAGGCTGGCCACTACATTGAGCAGCCTCCTATAGGAGCTCTTAGCCACCTGGTGAACTGTGCGCCCTCACGATCTAAGACTCTAAGAGAGGCTTTCATGTCGCAGTGAAGGGTGTTGCTGGATCCGTTATGTGCCGTGCCGCAGCACCATCTATGTCCGCCACATAGTGCCAGCCTCGCCGGAGTGCCTGCAGGTCACAGACCTCTACGCCTCGTCGCCTTCACGTGGCATTATCTGGATTCTGCACCCTAAGCTGCAGCAACTGTTTCTGCTGCCTTAGTACTAGATCATATGGGTATAATTAGGACGCGATATGACCATATTTTAGTTTAATTTTGAATTTTTGTTTAATGAAAGAATCTCCATGTCAAGGTCTAAGTGTATTTGAATATTTTTGGGAACTCGTATTAACACTATTATATTTCACAGAGACCATCATTCATCTAATCGCTCATCTAACCATTCATCTACTCATCCCAGCACAGCTAACACAAGGAAAGATCTTTCTGCGTGGAGCAACGTAACTAACATCGTAAGTGATGAACAAAAAAAACTGAAATCAAGCCCTGAGATTAATGAAGGTGGTACCCGTTTGCTTTGCATTGACCTTTAGCCATTAATGAGTTCCCTAATATTTACATCTGCACCTTGCCATTGTGCATGTTTTCCCCTGACCTTCTGTCATGAAGCTTTCCTTGTTTTTTTCTTGAAATTTTGAAATCATTCGAAAAAAAAATGAATTTACTTATTGATAAGGTTCCTCATATTACATATTTAATCTGAATATTTCATATTTTTGTATCATATATTCTTTTTATATCTCTATACTATCATTACATTCATTCATCAGTACATATAACCTATATACATTTACCCATTTATTATTTAATCTACGCATATATCGTTATGAATCCTATTATAATTCGAAATTAGTTTTACAAACTTTGGGTGTTAGGCTCGGTTAGAGTTAGTTCGTTTTTTTTGTATAATAAATGCATAATTCTGAATTTCTAAAAGTATCTTAGTGTTGCCATGAATACATGCTAAGTTTCGTATTAGGAGCCATGCGAGAGCCTGGTCGGAAGAATATGGTGTAAACCTAAAGGAAAAGGGATCATTCCATAACACCAAAAAAATCGCGGAAATGGGGTGATCAAGGTTGGGTGGGCATTGGCTGTTGCAACAACACCTGCACAGCTAACAGGCCTTGCAGTCGTTTCGTTTCGTTTCCCCTTCCCTTTAAGTTCCCATTCTATATGTAGTTCTCCTAGCATCCTCATAACGCTTAAACGGTCGAAGCAAGGTTATGCACGCGAATAAAAAGAATAAGATTTTGTACATACAGCGAGCACGTATTCATAAGCCCAGATCGGAACCCACTCCTACTACCGATAATACAGCCGGAGCCAGCGCGTGCAAACTTATGATATACAACCCAGACCAGCTCGAGTAGCCCATCTACAGCAATTATCGTTGTAGGTGACATGCTACACTAGTTGAGCCTCCTGTGTGGAGTCAGCGCCGGCGAGGACATCGTCGACGTACATAAAGTGCCGAATGATATGACTAGCCCTGGGGAATTGCGATTGGACGTCGTTGGAAAGCTGTTGAAGGACTCGAATGGCGAGAAAGGGGGCGCAGTTGACGCCAAAGGTGACGGTTTTCAATTCGTAATCACGAATTTCCCCCTCTGCGTTTCGAAACAAGATTCTCTGGAAACGAGTGTGTTCTGGATCGTGTGACCGCCTGGAGAGCGGCAGCGACCTCATTTCCGTTCAGCTCCTTGGAGACATGGGTCGTCTGCCGTTTAACTCGCTGAGTGAACCGCCGAATGTAGGCGATCACGAGCAGAGCGCGCCCGAGGTCGGAGAAACGGCTGAGGATGTCGGAGGCGCTGCTGGTGGCATGGTGCACCTTGACGACTCGCTTCTCCAGGTCAGTCTCAAGGACTGAGTCCCGCGGACATGGCCACTCCGATTTTGGACTTACATCTACATCTACAATGTATATTTTATATCTAACATGTAGATTATAGATGTACCATTCATATTCTACATCTCTTTCGCTAGGGGTTGCTCGCGCACTGAACGCGGCAGAGTGTGCGAGCGAGAAGGAGATAGAGTATCGTTTCTCTTGCGGTAGGGGCGGGGGAAGCAACTGAAAAGTGGATGTGTGCAACGCAGAGAAGGAAACGTTTCCGACCCCATAAAGTATATATATTCTTGATCAGCATCAATAGCCGAGTCGATTAAGCCATGTCCGTCTGTCCGTCCGTCTGTCCGTCTTCATGAGCGCCTGGATCTCAGAGACTATAAGAGCTAGGGCAACCAAATTTGGTTTCCAGACTCATGTGATATCACACTGCTACAAGTGAGTTTCAAAATTTCGCCCCGCCCCCTTCCGCCCCCACAAAGGACGAAAATCTGTGGCAGGCACAATTTTAAAGATACGATAAAACTAAAAACGCAGTATCGTAGAGAATGCCCATATCTACCAGACTGCCGAATCTGAATCAGATCAGATCATAATTATAGCCAGAATGACGAAATTAATTTTCTGTTGGTCCCCCGCCTCCAACCGAATGAGATCCGCTGCTCTATCTCTTTCTCGCTCGCACACTCTGCCGCGTTCAGTGCGCGAGCAACCACTAGCGGAGGAGATGTAGAATATGAATGGTACATCTATAATCTACATGTTAGATGTAAAATATACATTGTAGATGTAGAGAGCAGATGTAGCAAAAAAATTTAAGATGTAAACTTTTTTTTTTATTCTAAAAATGTATATGCCTTAAATGTATACACTGAGTACGGGTAAAAGTAGAGTCGCGTCCCTAGAAGCGACTCACACGTTCCTTGTCGTTTTTTGTTTTTTAATACTTATAGTGCGCGAGCACTAACCATACAGTATATAGATGTGCCAGTTCATACAACGAATGTGTCGCATCTGAGTTTTCTGTCCCAGCTCCCAGTGCCTTCGGCTCTGTATGGCAGAGGGTTTAGGGTCGGGAGCCAGGCCATTCGCGTCGGGAGCTGGGCCGTTCGGAATGTATGACTCATGGCGGGAAGCGAAAGCAAGCATTGCCACTAACCATACAGTATATAGATATGCCAGTTCATATAACGAAAGGGGCGCAGCTGAGTTTTCTGTCCCAGGTCCCCTGGTCTTCGGCTGGTGGACCTGGGACGTTCGGGTGGCGGACATGAGACGTTCGGAATTTTTTCGACATGTTCGATTCATAACAAGATGCGAATGCATTCCGAGAATTGCAAATGTATGTGTGTACACAGGCACGACAAAATATCAATTCTTATTTTCCGAAAGCGTTTTGAGTTTGTTTTGAGTTTCGTTTCCAGGTTACGTAAATATATGTGTGCATTTATTCACACATACTGTGATTGTGTGTTAGAGTTGGGTTGCTCATGAGTGAGTGAACAAAAATGAGCACACTCCACTCCAAATAATTTTCAATTCAAATCTTTTTGTTTTGTTTTCTGAATTGAAAATTAAAACTGCTCCAGAATGACGACACTCTCCAGCAGCTCCCACAACCAACTGTATGGTTAGTGGCCATACTCTATCAAACGCTTCACTGATGTCAATGAACACCGCAGAACAGTGCATTTTCTTTTCAAATGCATCAAGGATGTATTGAGTAACTCTGGCTAGCTGTTGTTCTGTGCTATGTTCCCTCCTGAATCCGAATTGATGGAAGGGGACGGCCTTTTCAAAATCTTCACATTCAAATAGTCTATTGCTTAACAGGGTTTCGAAAAGCTTCGAAAGTCCAGAAAGCAGGCTAATTGGTCTGTAAGAGCTGACTTCTGCTGCATTCTTAGCTGGTTTTTTTATCATAGTTATGGCAGCGCATTTCCACTGTTTAGGAAAGTGTCCATATCTTAGTATGCAGTTGTAGATGTTAGTCAGGAAAATAATTGCCGTCTGTGGAAGCGACTTAATAACTCTGTTGTTTATCTGATCCATTCCTGGGGCTTTTCCGTTCTGTAATGATTTGATTAATAGTATAACTTCATTAGGGGTTATAGTTCTAAACGGAGGTCTATTTTCCTTATACTCATTTCCATTACCAGCCCCTTGTCTTTGCAGCCAAGCAGGCGTTACTAGTAGTCTTTTGGTCAGAATCGTTGCGTTTAGTTCCTCATCTACCGTTTTTCTAAACTCTTCAGTGTTGGTGTATTTAGGCATGAATCTTCCCTCAAGGTGCTCAACGAACGCATCCACCTTTTCTACATTGCTTTTTGTCCATGTTAAAGCTTCAGTTCCTCCATTACTGATGCATTTTTTCAGCGGCCAGTTTGGTTGTGGCTGTCTTTTAAAATTGTTTGTTAGTTGCCAGAGTTTATGCATCCTGTACCTATCGTTTGCGTCGATTTGATTGAAGAGGTAGTTTGCTTGCTTATTCTTCGCATCACGAATGTATTTTTTGAGTCTAACGTTAATGGTATTGTAGATTTTTCGAAAACTTGTTGCATTTTCAATTTCACTTGCCCTTGGCTTAGTGTCCGAATTTTGCAGTGGAAGCGTGGGCGAGGAGGGGGGGAACAGCTCGACTGAAATTGGGCGCTTCTGTTTCACAGGTTCGCTCGTTTTCGACACGTCAATAACTTTAACTATCACTTTGGATGCCGTCGGTTTCATTTCTTCTTTTTTTTAGATTTGATTTTTGATTTTGTTTTGAATTTAGGTAGATTGTTTGAATTTATTTTTTTGAATTTAGGTTTGAATTTAGGTGCCGGCGGTGCGTGCACATTAGGGCTAATGATCAATGTGACCATTCAGCTTTTCTTTTATTTGCTCGCAAGAAAATATACTGCTTATACAAATATTACAAAAATACCGCATGTCACGGATGTATCACTGATGTATGGTGATTTACATAGTATTTTACAAGGTAATGGTTTTTTACAACACTGACAAAGCAGAAAAGTGGCAACACCCGTGCATTGTTTACATTTGGTAAGTTTTACAACACTTCCTTTCCAACAGTGAGTGAGACCGGTAGTGGTTTTTGCTTAGCTGTGCTTAGTGGTGTTTTGTGCCAAGTCACTTAAAAAAAAAAAGTGATAGAGACACGAATTATAAGCGAAGTGTGTTTTTTGTGAAATAAATAATATATATATTTTCAATTACTTCACCAAGTAGAATTACCGACGTCTTTTCCTGAGAGGGGGCGAATCGTGGGCAGGCTGGTAAAACCAGCAGCAATGGCGGACGCCGGTCACTCGGCGTCTGTGAAAATAAAACACGAAATGGCTTCGAGCAGCAATTACAAAAGACAAAATAAGGTGGAGATGGAGAAAAAAATTAATTCCTTGAGCAATAGCATGAAGGAGGATGTCTTTGACCATTTGACTAACGACGCATCGTCGGCAAAAAAAAAGCGGACAAGCGAGAACACCAACATGTATGCAAACGGTGTAGAATATATGGAAGAAGAAGAGACAAGTGACGAAACAAATACGAACATAGACGGAACAAAGTTGACAGACAAATACAGCAACAAAAGTGCTGACGTGACGAGTGACTGTATGACAGTGCACTCTTTACGCCAAAATGCCAAAGTAGGAAATACTAATGATTTCAAAATACAATTAAATACTAATACTAACCCAAAAGTCAATACATCAAAAGATGGAATGGAACGAGAGACCATTCTATATGGTAATAGCCACAGTGGCGATGCTGCAGTTCTAATATCAACAAAAAACTCTTCTCTGTTTGAAAATAAAAATTTCAAAAACGGACTTTTTCTTTTTGAAAAAATAAGACATATCAAAATTAAAGGGATTAAAGAGATTGTGTCGTTGGCAGCCACATTATATAAAATATATTTTTATAAGTTTGAAGATTCTAACGCCTTGGTTGTAAATGAGGAACTAAAAAATATGAACATAGTTGCGTTTATACCGCGCAACTACGTAGAGTCTTTCGGAATTATAAAAGGAGTGCCGCGAAGCTTCTCAGACAAAGAAATTAGTGAAAACATAAGCTCGAACATTACAATTAAATCAATAGAAAGGCTTTCAAGGAGGGAGAAGATTACAAATGAAGAGAATGGCTCCAATTTCAACTTAATAACAACTGAAACAGTAAAAATAGGTTTTGAGGGGGCAGATATCCCGGAGAAAATTACTCTTTTTGGAATGTGCTGCATGAAAGTGCATCAATACGTACCAAAGGTACGCCAATGCTACAACTGCGGTAGGCTTGGGCATACTTCAGCCAGGTGCAAGTCGGCAAGAAGATGCAACAAGTGTGGGGTAAATGACTGCAATGGAAATTGTACGGTGCTTAAGTGCATACTGTGCAATGGAAAAGACCACACAGCAAGGGATAGAAACTCATGCCCTGCATGGGAAAAGGAGATGGATATAAACAAAATTATGACAATTAAAAAAATAGCAAGGAAGGAAGTATTAAATACGTACTCGGTGCATCAAAATTACTCGCACACAGAAAATTACGATGTAAACTACCCAAAATTAAATAAGACAAACGAAAACATTCAAGATAAGAACAGTAAAGCAAATGAGGTATTGAAAAAGCACAGCTATGCCAGCAGGGTAATACACAAACCAATAGCCCCTACACAAAAACCACATTTCAATCTAGAACCATATACTAATGATACCAGTGACCATATTCCTTTTTTTGAAAACAAAACAACAGAAGAGTGTAGAGTTATTTTCCAACAGATGTTCAACATGTTTATGCATTTTAGTAACATGAGTGACATGAATATAATATCTAAGAATAGGACAAGTAAAGAGGAAAAAGCTGAAATAAATGCAGAAGACAGGACAATACTAGAAAACATAAGAAGACAAAACACCTTAAAACATTAAAATAAATATGAAAGTGCTACAACATAATATTCAATCCATTAAGGCAAACAAAAATGACTTAGAATTCTATCTTAACAATGGTAACTTTAGCATCGCTATTCTGGCGGAGGTCTTCTCACATGACCTAAACTTTAGAAATTTAGCAAACTATAATTTAATAGAGAAACATAGACAAGATGGCTACGGAGGGGTAGCCATTGCTCACAAAAGGGACGTAAAGCTTATAAGAATGAAATATTAGACTGAACATGACATAGTTTTTTTTATCTCTTCTGTATATTTTGAACCTATGACATCGCTTATAAGTTTTAAGCAAACTATTGATAATCTGTTGGACAGGCTTGACCCCTTTGATAGTTGCATCATTGCAGGTGATTTTAATGCAAGACACACTGGCTTCGGCGACTTGGTAAGCAGCAGAAAAGGGACCTTTTTAAGACAGGCAATGCACGATGCGGGATATATGCTCGCAAATGACAGCAGCATTACGTTTAAGAGAAACATTGACAGCAATACAGGATCGGTGTTGGACTTAACTTTTGTGAAGGGAATAAAAATTGAAAGTTGGAAGTGCGAGAAATTTTTTCTAGGGGGTAGCCATCACCATCCTATATGTTTTGAAATTACTGGCAAACAAGTAAAGCCAAAAAAGTTTTTAGCAAAGAACAAATTATTTAAAAAAATAGGTCAGATTGTTACAAACGGTAAAATTGAGAGTTTAGCTAAAAACATAAGTAGCGAAATAAAAGCAGCAACGTATGTAATAGGGGGAAAAAGGCCAAAGTTATGGTGGGACGAAAGTCTAGCCAAACTATTTGGTGGCTTTGCTGAGGCTCAAAAAAAAGCTAACGAAGAACCGTCTTTTCAAAATTACTGCAGAGCTGTTGATTTAAAAGGAAAATGGAAAAAAGCAGTGAGAATAGCAAAAAAAACAAGCTATGCTCGCAAAATAACAGAAATTAACATAAAATCTAACAGTAGAGAAGCGTGGAGGTTTCTAAACAATTTAAAAAATTGCAATACAGAGACACTAGAAAAATTTGATCCAGAGAAAGCGGGGGAGTTTTTGCAATTCCTAAAAGAGCAAATACCTGTTGAGGCCAGAACTATTGACGATACTATGTACGCGCTCAAGAACAACGAAAGTCCAGATTTTACCATAGAAGACCTTGAAAAGGTGCTAGGTAGAAACAGGCAAACAGCTGGAGGCTTAGACCAAATAACGTATGAGATGCTAAACGCTTTAAACAGCGAGGCAAAGACAGAGTTAGTAAATTTTTACAATAAGAAAGTAGCCAACTGTGATTTTCCAGTGGAGTGGAGAACTATAAAAATAACTCCAATACCGAAAAGAGACAAAGACCTTACAAATATAAGAAATTTCAGGCCTATATCATTGATATCAGTCATGGCAAAAACGGTAAACGGTATTATAAAAAACAAAATAGAAGGTTACACAAGTGAAAATGGTATAATACCGTATAGATCTTACGCATACCAGAAAAACAAATCGGCCTCAATGTGCATCAATGATGTAATAAATATTATTGCCTCCAGGAAAAAAACAAGGAACATGTAATATTAGCGTCAGTGGATCTGAATAACGCGTACAATTGTGTTAACCTTAACTCCCTAAAAATGTTGATGGAAAGTGAAGGACTTCCCAGAACTTATATAGACTGGATCATAAGTTTTTTAGCAATAAGGCTATTAAAAATGGAGGATGCGGTGGAGGTGGTGCAGGGCGGCCTACCACAGGGGTCCTGCCTATCACCACTGTTATTCAATATTTACACAAAAAGACTACACCAAATAAATGATTCCAAAACACAAATAATACAATTTGCAGATGACTTTGTCATTATTTCCCATTGCCAAAATTTTATGGCAGCTGTTACCAACTTGCAGAACAAGCTAGCAGACTTTAATCTACTTTGCGGTGATCTTGGTTTCAGTTTTAACCCAAGCAAGTCGGCGGTCTTGTACATGGGAAGAGAGAGGAACAATACAATTAACATTGCAATAGACAATGTACAAATACCAAATAAAAAATGTATAAAGTTTCTAGGCAGATTGATTAATGTCAATATGTCATGCACTAGCCATGTTAAAATGGTTAAAGATGACACAAAAAAGAGCTGTAGGATTCTGCAGATGGCTACAACGATCAAGGCAGGACTAAAACCTAAAATAAGTGTTAACATTTTTAAATCATTTGTTAGATCTAAGCAAGAATATGCGATCACTAGCTTTGCAGATATGGGAGTGGGAGCAAGGAAAAACATGGAGATTGCTCAAGCCAGAGTTTTAAGAAGATGTGTTGGAGTACCACCTGATACCAGCAAGCATGAAATTTTTGCATTAGCGGGAGTGATGCCCCCTAGTTTCAGGGCAAAATGGCTGACTGTTAAAGAACTCTTTAAAATTAAGAATATAAATCCAAGGATGTTTGAAGAACTAAAAATGTCTAAAGCAGAAACTAGTTATACCAAAACTTTAAAAGAATTCAAAAGTTTCTTTGATAATACACGCATTTGCGACAACTTCAAGCCTTGTCCTAAAATAAATATAGTAGAAAAGGTCCTAGTTAAAAAAAAAGAGGAATACTCGGAAGAGGAGATAAGAGCGATTTATGCAGAAATACAGGACAAATATATCAAAGAAGGTTGGAAAATTCTGTCAACGGATGCATCAGTAGTGCACGATACGGTTGGCATAGGTATTGTAGAATTTCCAAGCAACAATATGTATAAGTACAGAACGGAAACTAGGCTCTCATCAGTGGGGGCCGAGCTGATTGGAATCAAGAAGGCTAGTGAGATATGTTTGAGAAACAAATATCGAAAAGCTGTGATATTTTGTGACGGGCTTGGTGCAATTAAGTTAATTAATAATAAGCTTACTGACTCTTACATAGTTAGTGAAATTCATTACATAATAGAAAACTAGACATTATTTGGGTACCAGGACACAAAGGTTTTAAGTTAAATGAAAAAGCTGACAAAATAGCAAAAAGAGCTATTACAGAAGGGGAAATGATACACACACTTTTTAGTATAAAAGAAGCTCTAAGAGAGACAAAAAATGAAATAGTAAATATGTGGAACGAAGATTACAAGCAAAACTGTAGAAGTAAAGGTACTATTTTAGCTGATTATTTCCCGGAAATACCCAAAAAACCATGGCACCACAAGTGCAAATGGAAGGCTAAAAATATTAAAACAATTAACAGACTAATGACTGGACACACTTATGACAAACCCTTTTTGTTAAAAATCAAAGCGATAGACTCCGATATGTGTGAGGAATGCAAAACAGTAGAACATGCTGAACATTTAATATTCGAATGCCAACGTTTCGCCAACCTCAGGGGTAAGTTTCGTATTTTCAAATATTACAAAAGTCTAAGAGAATTACTTAAAATAAAAGAGCCTTTACATCTAAGAGAACTGGCTATCTTCATGAATAAGGCTAACTTCGACTTCTAGTTATAAACTTTTATCACTTTTTAAAGTAAACGTAGAGTAAATAAAAGATCAAATAGCATTTTATGATCTGATAATACACTACCTGTTAAGCTCGCTCACAGGGAGTTAAAAAAAAAAAAACAAACGCACGATATCAATCAAATTCTCGATTTATGAGAATTTATAAAAACAAATTTACAAAAAACAAAAGAGACAAGACTGGAATAAACTTTCTGGATAAAAGCAAAATTTCGAGAATTTATAAAAAACAAAAGATACAAGGCTTCGTAGCCTGCGATCAAAATCCAGTCATCCATGCGATGATATAATCAAAAAAAAAAAAAAAAAAAAAAAATAATTTAATTTAATTAATTTTTTTTAATTTTTATTTAAATTCTTTTTGTGGGGGGGTGTCGTCGCCCCCCCCCATTTCCACCATTGGATTAATAGTCGCCTGGGAATTTGTAGTTGGCCCAACGTCAGTTCCAGCAGCTGCATTTCAACAAAAACAGGTGGCCGCCCGTACTCGAGTGTCGGCAAATGGCCAATTTGCAGCAGCCTCACCTGCGGTAGTAGCGCATTGGATCCAATTAGCGATCGTTGCCTCCGCCTCTCAGATGTGCCAGGAACCTGAAAGTAGGGGTGAGTAGCGCCCCTGTATAACGCCAGGGGACTTGCAGTTGACCAGTTTGTTACTGATTGTACCAGCGATCGTCGTTTTTGTTTAGCACATCTTCCAGCAGCCCTTCCAAGTGCAGCAGCAACGACCACAGGCACTGCAGGCAGCACGCCCACAGGCAGCATCTCTCCCTGGAAGGTGGCAGGCTCCACTTCATCGTGTCCCAGCAAGCCAACAGGGGCCATCAACACGTTTGTAGTATCGATGTCGTCTGTTTTGCCACCAATTAATATGCCCCTCTTTTCCAGGTCCTGGACTATTAGCAGCCTCCGAATTTGATGCCGTTTGGAGGGCAGACGAGCTCGAGCCAGCATCCATGTGTACTGGTCCCAGTACAGAAACCTTGGCAGCAGCAACCACAGGCAGCTCAGCCTGCATAGGCAAAGCGCCCGTGTGTAGCGCAGTAGACATCTTCAAGTTTGTCCAACGGCCATCCATCAGCATGCCAAGTGACGTCTTCTTTGGTGGAGGTGCAAGCGGCCATTCATCGTGATCTACTAGTGGGGCGTCCATTGTCTGCCAGCAACGCTTCAGTCTCGTTCGGGAGTTCTTCTCAGCATCGTAGTTAATCTGTGAAAGAGAGTTAGCAAAACCATTGCCAAGCAATGTAGTAGCAGCACACGTGTCTTCATCTATATCATTTTCCAGCTGTTTTTGCAGGTGTTTTAGCTGCTCTTCAAGCAATTGCTCCGGAGTTGGCGGCGGTAGCTCATGTGCCTCCAGCGGGGTCATAATGAGTCCCTGGATGTAATCGGGCTGATGTTGAATCTTCTGTGCCATATCAACTCTTCAGATTTCCCCATTTCTTAGCATCCATGCCATATGATTCACACAAATCATAGACGGTCTTTCTTGTTGTATACCAAGGGATATAGCTTTTTCTACCCGTTTCCTTTCATACACAGCTTCCCTAGCCAGTGTATCTTTAACGAGTCGCTCGCGTTTTGCCTCCAATTGCTCTTGGTTGATTAGTGTCGGTAGCTGCTGCTGCTCTTGAGACGCCTGTTGTATGAGCTGTTGTTGTATTGGTAGAATATGATTCTCGAACTGTTTCATGTATCTTGGTCTGTTGAGCCTCTGCGGAATGAAAGGATTAGTAATCAGTTTTCTAGCTTCCATGTTTGAGTGTTGAAGTAGTGAGGCAGCCAGTCTGCCACTGGCATTGTTATAGCATTCTTCTGCAGAGCTTATGTTGTATGCATCCCGTATAAACTGATTCCTGGCATATCTTCCAGCCATCACGATTTTTCGTATTAGTTTATTTTGTGCGCTACTTACTCTGTTGAACTTTGTATCACAAACAAGAGCCCCCCACACTGGTAGGTCATACTGCCATATCGGTGCAATTAATTGTTTGTAGATAGTCATTTTACAATCCTTAGATAGCCGACTCTTCGGTCCAATGATCCAGTTGAGTTTAGCAGCCGCTCCTCTAACTTTTGCCACAAGCTGAGTAGTATGTGTGTGCAATACAAGCTTTCGATCCATGACCAGGCCCAGATAGCGTTGCCGGGGTTTATTAGTGATGGCTTTGTTATAGATTTTAGGAGAAAGTTCACTAATACCATTAATGGAACGGCGCGTATATAGCACGTGGACTGTTTTTCCTGCATTCAGGCTAATGCACCACTTATCTGCCCAGCTAGTAAAGTGCTTAAGGTATTCTTCATTAGCATTTATCGCAATTCTGGCCAACGGTTTGGAGCATAATATGATTGAATCATCAGCCTATATCGATAGCATCATGTTTCTGTATGTATCCGTAGTGAAGCTATAATTAAGCTCCAGTAGCTGTGGTAGCGGCATATCAGATGCAAAAATTGTATATAATATGGGGCCGAGTACGCTGCCTTGAGGCACCCCAGCGCGAATTTTACCAATCCTCGAGCGTGTTTCATGCTGTCCATTAACATAAAACGTCCTGTTTGATAGGTAGCTTTCTAGAGTTTTTTAGGTAGTTATGTGATGAGTCTATGGTATTTAAAGTAGCGGTATTCATGTTAATATTATCTAGGAGGGAGTGTGTGTTGTTTGTTATAATGGGATGAGTATTTGCAGAATTTATAATATGGCTAGACATTTGCAGAATCATTAACAGTATTAAGTGTATTTTTATTTGATGAGATGAGTACATGAATGAGGTTTATTAGTTTGTCTAATTTATTACCCATTTCATTAATTACAAGCAGATTTTGATGGACCACGTGCATTATCTGGTTTTCTATATGCGTGGCTTTCGGTGACTGATGTTGCTGCTGCTGATGGAGCTCACTTATCCTGGTCTCTGATTGTTGTTTGTGCTGCTTGTGTCCTCTGGAAGAAAGATTCTGTTTAATGATGTTTGGATGTAGATTAGGCGTCTTCCCAATGCTAGAGTCTTGGTTAGTAGCTGGATATTGCTTTTTAGTGTGTTCTCCGTTGTTTTTATTTTGAAATAGTTGGCTGTAAAGTGGTTTAGTTAATGGAGGGTTATTTGTATTTTTGCTGGTAGTTGGAATTTGGGAGTTTTTGTTATAGGTAATATTGGATGTTTGTTGTTGCTTGCTGGTATGCAAACTAGTTAGCTGCTGTGGTCTGGAGTCGTTGTTATTATTAGTTTTCCCAGTTTTGAAAGGATTTACCCAATTTGTGATACCTTTGCTCTCTTGGTTTTTATTTATGACATGTGCACGGTATGATTTAAGTTTTTCCTGTGCTCTTTTGAAGAACACACAACCCTTATAACTGGCTACATGTTCACCATCACAGTTTACACATTTCTTGTTAGGAATCCACTTACTAGTGCATGTCGTAGAAGGGTGTGCTCCAGCACATTTTTGGCATACAAACTCTCGTCGGCAATAATTTTTGCTGTGCCCGAAGCGCTGGCAGCGGTGGCATTGTACCGGGTCCATGCGTCGCATTTGGCGTTCTACTATAACTTCCTGACACCCCATACTGGTCACCGTTAATATATTGTCATTGGAGCCATCAGGTGTTGGTTCCAGCTCCACTTCAAACATATTAAGCGGTTTTCTAGTCACCCTGTGAGTTATCACACTTAAATATCGTACCTTTAGGCCCATTTGTTCAATAAATTCACGTATTTTATAATCAGGTGTAGAATAATGCAGCTTTCTCAATATAACTCGGTAGCCACGTTCACTTCGCTGCTGATGCGTGTGCGTTTTTCTATCTTTCTCCTCCAGTATAGTTAGTACCTTATTATACGTTTCTATATCCCTACAGTTCAGTTTGGTTTTATTATGATTCACAGTAATAATAGTAGTAAACTTGTTGTTTATTCCTGGTACGCTAGTTAGGGTTTCAAATAGTGACTGAATGTTGGAAACATCGTGTAGGTATATAGCAGGTACTTTGTTGTCGACTATTGGCTGTTGAGGTCTCTGTGGAGTAGTTACTTGAGTCTTTTCTTGTTGTTGCTGAGATTGGTCACGCTGCTGTTGCAGCTGCAGGTGTTGGCCAAGTGCAGATGCATCATGGCTTTCCAGTAGCTCATCATCATCCCACATGTATTGATCCATATCTTTAGCTTCATCAGGTTGGTCCCTATTTGCTGTAACAGATTCTGTAATTTTTTTAACTTTCTTTGCCCTTTGTATTGGATTTAAAGGCCCAATACTACCCTGTACCGCTTCAATAACTAAAGCAGCATCCGAGGGTTGGAGTCGCCTGGGTTTGTTTAGGCTCAGGGGGAGTACTTTCCTTCGTTTACTACATAGGGGGCCTGCTTTGATGGCTAAAGTTGTTTTAGGCCTAGTGACTGCCTTTAAAAAGGCATTTTTCTTTGCAATATTATGGTTTGGGGTAGAGGCCACGCTTGGCTTAGTCAGTGGCGTGGTTGTCTGCATATTTTGGCTGAGATTTTTATTTGGTGTAGCGGGCATAGGAGGCTCATTTATTAATTTATCATTATTGCTATTGTCAATTTGCATATCATCTGCATGAGTGCTGTTCAGAGGAGATGACCATGACACCACAGGTGAGAAGCATGAGTCGTTTATTTCAGAGGAACTATTAGAAATGATGATATTACATGCATCATCATTGCCCTGTATCTCATCATTTTTTCTCTTATTCTCCCTAACCTTTATCACCACGTTTTTCAAGGGCTTACTTGTTGCATTTTCACTTTCACTTGCCCTTGGCTTAGTGTCCGAATTTTGCAGTGGAAGCGGGTGGCGAGGAGGGGGGAACAGCTCGACTGAAATTGGGCGCTTATGTTTCACAGGTTCGCTCGTTTTCAACACATCATTAACTTTAACTATCACTTTGGATGTCGTCGGTTTCATTTCTTCTTTTTTGAATTTAGGTTTTTTTTGAATTTAGGTTTTGATTTGTTTTTGAATTTAGGTTTTTTTTTGAATTTAGTTTTTGAATTTAGGTGCCGGCGGTGCGTGCACATTAGGGCTAATGATCAATGTGACCATTCAGCTTTTCTTTTATTTGCTCGCAAAAAAATATACTGCTTATACAAATATTACAAAAATACCGCATGTCACGGATGTATCACTCATGTATGGTGATTTACATAGTATTTTACAAGGTAATGGTTTTTTACAACACTGACAAAGCAGAAAAGTGGCAACACCCGTGCATTGTTTACATTTGGTAAGTTTTTACAAATAATACAATCAATTCTAATCAGCTTATTCTAATCAGTATTTACAGTGCTTCTTAGCGGGCGTGTCTTCCGGTGCCCCCATTTCCACCATTGGATTAATAGTCGCCTAGGAATTTGTAGTTGGCCCAACGTCAGTTCCAGCAGCTGCATTTCAACAAAAACAGGTGGCCGCCCGTACTCGAGTGTCGGCAAATGGCCAATTTGCAGCAGCCTCACCTGCGGTAGTAGCGCATTGGATCCAATTAGCGATCGTTGCCTCCGCCTCTCAGATGTGCCAGGAACCTGAAAGTAGGGGTGAGTAGCGCCCCTGTATAACGCCAGGGGACTTGCAGTTGACCAGTTTGTTACTGATTGTACCAGCGATCGTCGTTTTTGTTTAGCACATCTTCCAGCAGCCCTTCCAAGTGCAGCAGCAACGACCACAGGCACTGCAGGCAGCACGCCCACAGGCAGCATCTCTCCCTGGAAGGTGGCAGGCTCCACTTCATCGTGTCCCAGCAAGCCAACAGGGGCCATCAACACGTTTGTAGTATCGATGTCGTCTGTTTTGCCACCAATTAATATGCCTCTTTTTCCAGGTCCCGGACTATTAGCAGCCTCCGAATTTGATGCCGTTTGGAGGGCAGACGAGCTCGAGCCAGCATCCATGTGTACTGGTCCCAGTACAGAAACCTTGGCAGCAGCAACCACAGGCAGCTCAGCCTGCATAGGCAAAGCGCCCGTGTGTAGCGCAGTAGACATCTTCAAGTTTGTCCAACGGCCATCCATCAGCATGCCAAGTGACGTCTTCTTTGGTGGAGGTGCAAGCGGCCATTCATCGTGATCTACTAGTGGGGCGTCCATTGTCTGCCAGCAACGCTTCAGTCTCGTTCGGGAGTTCTTCTCAGCATCGTAGTTAATCTGTGAAAGAGAGTTAGCAAAACCATTGCCAAGCAATGTAGTAGCAGCACACGTGTCTTCATCTATATCATTTTCCAGCTGTTTTTGCAGGTGTTTTAGCTGCTCTTCAAGCAATTGCTCCGGAGTTGGCGGCGGTAGCTCATGTGCCTCCAGCGGGGTCATAATGAGTCCCTGGATGTAATCGGGCTGATGTTGAATCTTCTGTACCATATCAACTCTTCAGATTTCCCCATGTCTTAGCATCCATGCCATATGATTCACACAAATCATAGACGGTCTTTCTTGTTGTATACCAAGGGATATGCAGCCTTCTTTTTCTACCCGTTTCATTTCATACACAGCTTCCCTAGCCAGTGTAGTCGCTCGCGTTTTGCCTCCAATTGCTCTTGGTTGATTAGTGTCGGTAGCTGCTGCTGGTCTTGAGACGCCTGTTGTATGAGCTGTTGTTGTTTTGGTAGAATATGATTCTCTAACTGTTTCATGTATCTTGGTCTGTTACACCTCTGCGGAATGAAAGGATTAGTAATCAGTTTTCTAGCTTCCATGTTTGAGTGTTGAAGTAGTGAGGCAGCCAGTCTGCCACTGGCATTGTTATAGCATTCTTCTGCAGAGCTTATGTTGTATGCATCCCGTATAAACTGATTCCTGGTATATCTTCCAGCCATCACGATTTTTCGTATTAGTTTATTTTGTGCGCTACTTACTCTGTTGAACTTTGTATCACAAACAAGAGCCCCCCACACTGGTAGGGCATACTGCCATATCGGTGCAATTAATTGTTTGTAGATAGTCATTTTACAATCCTTAGATAGCCGACTCTTCGGTCCAATGATCCAGTTGAGTTTAGCAGCCGCTCCTCTAACTTTTGCCACAAGCTGAGTAGTATGTGTGTGCAATACAAGCTTTCGATCCATGACCAGGCCCAGATAGCGTTGCCGGGGTTTATTAGTGATGGCTTTGTTATAGATTTTAGGAGAAAGTTCACTAATACCATTAATGGAACGGCGCGTATATAGCACGTGGACTGTTTTTCCTGCATTCAGGCTAATGCACCACTTATCTGCCCAGCTAGTGAAGTGCTTAAGGTATTCTTCATTAGCATTTATCGCACTTCTAGCCAACGGTTTGGAGCATAATATGATTGAATCATCAGCATATGTCGATAGCATCATGTTTCTGTATGTATCCGTAGTGAAGCTATAATTAAGCTCCAGTAGTTGTGGTAGCGGCATATCAGATGCAAAAATTGTATATAATATGGGGCCGAGTACGCTGCCTTGAGGCACCCCAGCGCGAATTTTACCAATCCTCGAGCGTGTTTCATCCTGTCCATTAACATAAAACGTCCTGTTTGATAGGTAGCTTTCTAGAGTTTTGTAGTAGGGATATGTGAGTAGCTTGGCCAGCTTTAGTAGCAATCCATTATGCCATACTCTATCAAACGCTTCACTGATGTCAATGAACACCGCAGAACAGTGCATTTTCTTTTCAAATGCATCAAGGATGTATTGAGTAACTCTGGCTAGCTGTTGTTCTGTGCTATGTTCCCTCCTGAATCCGAATTGATGGAAGGGGACGGCCTTTTCAAAATCTTCACATTCAAATAGTCTATTGCTTAACAGGGTTTCGAATAGCTTCGAGAGTCCAGAAAGCAGGCTAATTGGTCTGTAAGAGCTGACTTCTGCTGCATTCTTAGCTGGTTTTTTTATCATAGTTATGGCAGCGCATTTCAACTGTTTAGGAAAGTGTCTATATCTTAGTATGCAGTTGTAGATGTTAGTCAGGAAAATAATTGCCGTCTGTGGAAGCGACTTAATAACTCTGTTGTTTATCTGATCCATTCCTGGGGCTTTTCCGTTCTGTAATGATTTGATTAATAGTATAACTTCATTAGGGGTTATAGTTCTAAACGGAGGTCTATTTTCTTTGTACTCATTTCCATTACCAGCCCCTTGTCTTTGCAGCCAAGCAGGCGTTACTAGTAGTCTTTTGGTCAGAATCGTTGCGTTTAGTTCCTCATCTACCGTTTTTCTAGACTCTTCAGTGTTGGTGTATTTAGGCATGAATCTTCCCTCAAGGTGCTCAACGAACGCATCTACCTTTTCTACATTGCTTTTTGTCCATGTTATAGCTTCAGTTCCTCCATTACTGATGCATTTTTTCAGCGGCCAGTTTGGTTGTGGCTGTCTTTTAAAATTGTTTGTTAGTTGCCAGAGTTTATGCATCCTGTACCTATCGTTTGCGTCGATTTGATTGAAGAGGTAGTTTGCTTG
The DNA here is from genome assembly GCA_018150905.1 of Drosophila ambigua. Lineage (NCBI taxonomy): Eukaryota > Metazoa > Arthropoda > Insecta > Diptera > Drosophilidae > Drosophila > Drosophila ambigua. The sequence goes on from JAECWS010000122.1 coordinate 180,829, forward strand.
CTTATTCTTCGCATCACGAATGTATTTTTTGAGTCTAACGTTCATGGTATTGTAGATTTTTGGATACTTGTTGGATTTTTCCTTTCCTTTCCCTTGGGCTTAGGGTCCAAATTTGGATTGGAAGGGGGGGGGAGGGGGGGGGTCAGCTCGACTGAAATTATGCGCTTCTGTTTCACAGGTTCGCTCGTTTTCGACACGTCAATAACTTTAACTATCACTTTGTTTGAATTTAGGTGCCGGCGGTGCGTGTACATTAGGGCTAATGATCAATGTGACCATTCAGCTTTTCTTTTATTTGCTCGCAAGAAAATATACTGCTTATACAAATATTACAAAAATACCGCATGTCACGGATGTATCACTGATGTATGGTGATTTACATAGTATTTTACAAGGTAATGGTTTTTTACAACACTGACAAAGCAGAAAAGTGGCAACACCCGTGCATTGTTTACATTTGGTAAGTTTTTACAACACTTCCGTTTTGGCAGCCGTGTGGGACTGACGTGTTTTTTTTCCGGTGTTTTTTTCTTTACTCCCTTTGTTCAATCTAGTTTTAATGTGCAATCGTCGACTGTTTTCTGCTGATTTTTAAGATCTAAAAATTGAATCAAAGAGCTTCAACTAATTATTATACTTTGTCGGTCCTAATAGTGCTTTTCACTTATAGAAGCTGGTAAGTCCCTGGCAGGCTGGTGAAACCACCAGCGAAGATGGCTGACGCCACCATAGTGGCGTCAGGAGTAAAGCGTGCATCTGAGAGCGCTGCAAACAAGACTATGGATATCAAAAAGTTTATAGTAGAGTCGAGGCAGGATTTCAATCGGGAAAATAAAATCGTACATACAAGCGAAATGGAAAATAGCACCAATACAAACAAAGATGGTAATACATTTGCTACCGGTAGCGTGTCTCCAAATGACAGTAAAATCAAACATGACATAAATCTGTATGAGCTCTCTTTTAAAGGAGAAGCCTGTGTTCTTCTTGCAACTAAACGTAGCAGTATTTTTGAAAATAAAAATATAAAAAGTGACCTTTATCTCTTTGAAAAAATTAAACATACAAATCTTGATGGACTTAAGCGCATAAACCCCCTTGCAGCGACTCTATACAAACTGTACTTTAATACCGCTTATGATGCGAATGCTTTTGTGCTTAACAATGAATTAAAAAAATTAAATATCGATATTTTTATTCCAAAGAACTTCACTGAAACCGTAGGTGTCATTAGGGGCATTCCTACAAACATCTCTGACATAAAACTTCTTGACAATCTTTCCTCGATAATTAAAATAAACAGTGTTGAACGCATTTTAAGAAAATCTAAAAATGAAGCGAATGAAGTAGTTCTTGAACCAACTGAGACTGTAAAAATTTCTTGCAAAAAAATGTGGTAGCAATACTTCCAATGAAAGTTGCAACATTAACAAGTGCATCTTGTGTCAGTGTGATGGGCACAATGCTTTTGAGAGAAACAAATGTCAGGTATGGGCCAGAGAAGTCGACATAAATAAAATTATGACCATTAAAAAATTAGCCAGGAAAGAAGCCTTAAAGCAATTTTCTTTCCAACAAAACTATGATCGCAATCTTGACTACGACAAAGAATTTCCTCAGATTATCCACAAAAATCAGTTCAATCAAAATAATACCAAATCAAATGATCAAATCTCCCAAGTCATCAACAAGAATGAAGAAGCTAACCATGTTTTAAAAAAGCACTCCTATAGCAGCAGACTTGTTCAACGAACTGTAGGCTTTGCGAAACAAAAACCGCACTTCTCACTAGATTCATACACTAATGACTCCAGTGATCATGCCTATAAATTTCCCAACAAGGAAAATGGGGACACTCTAAGTAGTGTCAATAGCACTATAGTTCAAGAAATTCTTGAACTTATCACTCCTGTACTACTCTTGTCAGCTAACGGCACTAATATTCTTCAAAACATCAGAGGAAAAGTCCTACAGGGTAGCTCGCATCACAGCAAACAGCATGTAGGGAAGAATATAGACCTTTTACATAATAATGACTGTTAAAATCTTACAGCTCAATGTCCCATCTCTTAAAAACAATAAAAATGACATAGAATATACCCTTAACTCTGGTGAATATAGCATTGCTATTTTCTCCGAAGTTTTTTCTCATGATACTACCTATAGAAAACTGATCAATTATGATCTTATTGAAAAACATAGAGATGATGGTTACGGTGGAGTAGCCATTGCTTTTTAAAAACGGTATAAAACTTAAAAAAGAAGTCTACAACTCAGATCACGATGTTCTCATCGCCAAAACATGCAACTTAAACAAAAACTTTACCATTGTCTCAGTCTACTTTGAACCTTCAATGAAGACAGATACTTTTAAAAATGTAATTCAAGACATTGTTGAGAAGCTTGATGGCAGGAGCAACGTGATTTTTGCTGGAGATTTCAATGCAAAAAACACCTGCTTTGGTGACTACGTCACGAATGCCAAGGGTAGATTTCTGGAAGACTATATGAGTAATTCTGGCTATAAGTGTTTAAATGATGGAAACTGCACCTTTAGACGTCATATCGACAGTCAAAGTGGTTCTGTTTTGGATCTAACATTCACAAACTGCTGTGAAAATATCACTTGGAGCTGTAATTCCACTTTTGTTGGAGGCAGCCACCATCACCCTATCTCAATAATAATACCAGAAACCAAAGAGAAGCCGAGGCTCTTTCTTGCCAAAAAACAGACTCCTTAGAAGACTTGCAGGTGCTACACTATCAGGAAATATATCAAACATCACGAATAGCCTCACAAACAGTATTAGGGTCTCAACTTATGCCTTAAGCAACATTAGATGCCCCAAAGCTTGGTGGAATCCAGAATTACAGCTGCTGCACTCCAAATATACAGAATCACAAATCCTGGCACAGAGAGCTCCAAGTCTGAACAATTATATAAGAGTGGTTAACCTGAAAACAGAATGGAAAAAGGCAGTAAAGCTTGCAAAAAGAACTCGTATGCCAACAAAATTGATCTACTCAATCAACAGCCAAACTCAAGGAAAGCCTGGCTTTTCTTGAGGAACATCAAGTCTTTCAATGATCCTTTAAAATCAAGCTTTAGTTCAGAATGGTTTTCCGTACCTTGAGTTTCTTGAAGACAAGTCTCTGTATCAGCAAAAGTTCAAACATATTTTCCTAGAAAAACTTCTCTGAACATTGATTCTTTTGACTTGAGTGACCTGTCTGCTGTTATCAACAGAGGCACAGAACAATCTTATAAGAATACAACAAGCTATTTACAAAGTGTAGAGTCCCTGATCAATGGCGTTCCATCAAAGTCATTCCCATCCCAAAGCGCGGTAAGGATCTCAGCATTTATCAAAACTATCGCCCTATCTCGCTCATCTCTGTGTTGGCTAAAACTCTTAACCTAATGATTAAGAATCGCCTCGATATGTTCTTAGAAGAACACAATACCATGCCCAGACGGACTTATGCCTACCAAAAAGGCAAATCAGCAGCCATGTGTATAAATGATCTTATCAATACCATGGCCCATGAAAAAAAAAACGGGGAAAATCGGTTGTAACTGTCGTTGTAGACATAGATAATGCATATAACTGTGTTAATCTACAAACCCTACAAATGTTAATGGATCATGAACACATTCCGACGCAATATACAGATTGGATTGTTAATTTCTTCTCATCAAGATTCTTAAAACTTGGTGACCCCATTAAAGAAGTCAATGGTGGTTTGCCTCAAGGCTCCTGCCTCTCGCCTATACTTTTCAATCTGTACACCAAAAGGCTGCATCAAATCAATGATTGCCATACGACTGTAATTCAGTTTGCTGATGATTTTGCCATCATCTCAACTGGGTACAACATAACTGAAGCTAGGAACAACTTACAGGTAAAGGTCGATAACTTTCATTTGCTCTGTCAGGATCTAGGTCTTAATTTCAATCCCAGCAAATCTGCAGTTATGGTTGCTGGGAGGGGAAGACGTAACAACATCTCGGTAACATGCAATAATAGCAGTTTTCCGATAAAGGAATCCATCACCTTTTTAGGCAGAGTCCTTAGTGCCAATATGTCAGACAAATTGCACATTGCAAAAATCAGGGACAAGTCAGACAAAAGTCAGCTTCTGCTACATGCTGTAACCACCATTAAATCAGGTCTCAAACCCAAAATCTCTTGCAACATCTTCAAATCTTTCATCAGATCTCAGCAGGAGCACGCCATTACCAGTATTTCAAATCTAAACATTGGCAATAGCAAATCTCTTAATACTGCACAGACTGACTGCCTTCGCCGATGTGTGGGTGTCCCTCCAAAAACATCTCCGCACCTGATTTTTGCTCTTGCTGGTATTTTACCGCCTAAACACAGAGCTAAGATTCTTACAGTCAGAGAACTGCTTAAGGTTAAAGTGCTAAACCCGACTCTTTATGATAATGTCACTCTGTCTAACGCAAGGACTGCTTACACAGCTGTGTACCAAGAATTTAGGTACCTTTTCGACAATTATACTGAAAATAAAAAATACAAACACAGTCCTAAAGCTGCAATTTGTTTCTCAGTCTTTGACAGGAAAAAAAAAGACATCTCAAATGAAGAATGTAATGCCATATATCAAGCCAAGCTTGAAGAGTGGGTGTTAGATGGGTGGAACATTCTTTCCACTGATGCCTCCATCAATGGTGATAGGATAGGTATAGGTATCTTGGATTACCCTAGTAACAACAGCTATAAATTTAAGATTGAAAATAATTCCTCTTCTGTTTTTGCAGAACTTGTAGGAATACTAACAGCAGTAAAGATATCAAGTAAAAAAAGATATAATAAAACTGTTATTCTCTGTGATAGTCAAGGGGCCTTAAAGGCTCTGAAAAGCAATGAATCAAATTCATACTTAACAGACGAAATCCACCTCAATATAGACAATTCCTTCACTAGCAACTTTATTTTGCACTGGATACCCGGTCATAAGAACATTGCTATTAACGAAAAGACTGACTTACTAGCCAAATCAGCCACTAGCGTGGGTAGAATAGTTAACATTCCTCTCAGCTTCGATGAAGTAATTAGAACAGTTAAGATTAGAGTCCAGATCGACTGGAATAATGAGTATAAAGAAATATCAAAAATTAAAGGGGCGTATTTTGCTTCAATTTATAGCGAGATTCCAGTCAAACCGTGGCACTGGGCTCTTGACTGGCGTGCCAAAAATATAAAGGTCATAAACAGACTACTTATTGGACGTACCTATGATCATGTCTTTTTACATAGGATCAAAGCCAGAAATACCAACGTCTGTGAAGTTTGCAGTGTTCTCGATGATGCGGAACACGAAATTTTCTACTGCCAGAGACATGCCAGTATTAGAAAAAAGTACAAGATTTTCAAGCGATTTAATAACATTAAGGAGTTATTACTCACAAAAGAGCCTCTTTTCTTTAGAGAATTGGCAAAATATATTAATGAGGCCAATTTGGAGTTTTGAATCAAAGCACATGGGATCAATTCAGGTCGGGCAACTCGGTGCTATCGGAAGTCACTTTGAGGAGCAGCCTTCTGTTGTTCCTACTCTCTGGAGCAACCTTCTGTTGCTTTTTTTTCTGTGATAATTTTCATACAAACTAATCTCAAACAAACACATCACTTTAATCTTAGAATACCTGTAAAACGCAAACACTCTAACATACACATTACACTTTCTAACCCTTACATTGCATAATTGACATTTTATTATTAATTTCCTTGTAAAACTCACGCACACGAATACACTTTTAAACTAAATATTATACTGTATAATTACCTACACCGTTAACACCAACCCAATGTACTTTGTTAAAATCATTACAACTAACATTACTTTGTAAAATGAATATCACCGAGAACATCATCTTAATGCAACACCGTGCATGCCCTCATCAACAAAACCTTGGAATCATCGAAAAGCAACACCGTGCATGCCCTCCACAACAAAACATCGATAGCACCATACCAACTGAAGTATCTGGTCATTGCAGATTCATCGTCGTGCGACCACTCAATTTGCTTTAGCAATTAAATACCAAAAAAAAAAAAAAAAAAATTTTTACAATTAATACGATCAATTCTAATCAGCTTATTCTAATCAGTATTTACATTGCTTCTTCGGGGGGGTGTCTCCCCGGCCCCCCCTTCCTTTACCATTGGATTAATAGTCGCCTAGTAATTTGTAGTCGTCGATGTTGTCTGTTTTGCCACCAATAACCCGTAATAAATGTTGAGGGGAAAAAAATTTGTAGTTTTTTTTTTATAATTTTTGGCAGCTCAGGCCTCCGAATTTGATGCCGTTTGAGGAAGCGCATTTTGGTCCCTAAAAAAATTTCAGAAACAACATAGGCAATGCGCCCGTGTGTAGCGCAGTAGACATCTTCAGGTTTGTCCAACGGCCATCCATCAGCATGCCAAGTGACGTCTTCTTTGGTGGAGGTGCAAGCGGCCATTCATCGTGATCTACTAGTGGGGGGTCCATTGCCTGCCAGCAACGCTTCAGTCTCGTTCGGGAGTTCTTCTCAGCATCGTAGTTCATCTGTGAAAGAGAGTTAGCAAAACCATTGCCAAGCAATGTAGTAGCAGCACACGTGTCTTCATCTATATCATTTTCCAGCTGTTTTTGCAGGTGTTTTAGCTGCTCTTCAAGCAAATTTCTCCGGAGTTGGCGGCGGTAGCTCATGTGCCTCCAGCGGGGTCATAATGAGTCCCTGGATGTAATCGGGCGGATGTTGAATTTTCTGTGCCATATCAACTCTTGAGATTTCCCCATGTCTTAGCATCCATGCCATATGATTCACCCAAATCATAGACGGTCTTTCCTGTTGTATACCAAGGGATATGCAGCGTTCTTTTTCTAACCGTTTCCTTTCATACACAGCCTCCCTAGCCAGTGCATCTTTGACAAGTCGCTCGCGTTTTGCCTCCAACTGCTCCTGGCTGATTAGTGTCGGTAGCTGCTGCTGCTCTTGAGACACCTGTTGTATGAGCTGTTGTTGTATTGGTAGAATATGATTCTCTAACTGTTTCATTTATCTTGGTCTGTTGAGCCTCTGCGGAATGAAAGGATTAGTAATCAGTTTTCTAGCTTCCATGTTTGAGTGTTGAAATAGTGAGGCAGCCAGTCTGCCACTGGCATTGCTATAGCATTCTTCTGCAGAGCTTATGTTGTATGCATCCCGTATAAACTGATTCCTGGTATATCTTCCAGCCATCACGATTTTTCTTATTAGTTTATTTTGTGCGCTACTTACTCTGTTGAACTTTGTATCACAAACAAGAGCCCCCCACACTGGTAGGGCATACTGCCATATCGGTGCAATTAATTGTTTGTAGATAGTCATTTTACAATCCTTAGATAGCCGACTCTTCGGTCCAATGATCCAGTTGAGTTTAGCAGCCGCTCCTCTAACTTTTGCCACAAGCTGAGTAGTATATGTGTGCAATACAAGCTTTCGATCCATGACCAGGCCCAGATAGCGTTTATAGCGGGGTTTATTAGTGATGGCTTTGTTATAGATTTTAGGAGAAAGTTCACTAATACCATTAATGGAACGGCGCGTATATAGCACGTGGACTGTTTTTCCTGCATTCAGGCTAATGCACCACTTATCTGCCCAGCTAGTGAAGTGCTTAAGGTATTCTTCATTAGCATTTATCGCACTTCTAGCCAACGGTTTGGAGCATAATATGATTGAATCATCAGCATATGTCGATAGCATCATGTTTCTGTATGTATCCGTAGTGAAGCTATAATTAAGCTCCAGTAGTTGTGGTAGCGGCATATCAGATGCAAAAATTGTATATAATATGGGGCCGAGTACGCTGCCTTGAGGCACCCCAGCGCGAATATTACCAATCCTCGAGCGTGTTTCATCCTGTCCATTAACATAAAACGTCCTGTTTGATAGGTAGCTTTCTAGAGTTTTGTAGTAGGGATATGTGGGTAGCTTGGCCAGCTTTAGTAGCAATCCATTATGCCATACCACTAACCATACCGTATATAGATGTGCCAGTTCATACAACGAAAGGGGCGCAGCTGAGTTTTCTGTCCCGGGTCCCCAGGTCTTTGGCTGTTGGACCTGGGACGTTCGGGTGGCGGACCTGAGACGTTCGGGTCGGGGACCTGGGACGTTCGGCATTTTTTCGACATGTTCGATTCATGACGAGATGCGAAAGCAAGACGAGAATTGCAAATGTATGTTCTTATTTTCCGAAAGCGTTTTGAGTTTGTTTTGAGTTTCGCTTCCAGGTTACGTAAATGTGTGTGTGCCATGTATTCACACATACTATGCTTGTGTGCGGGCTCTAAAATTTTTGGCTGCTAGAATTGGATTTTCGTTTTGTTTTGAGGGCTGATGTAGCGATCTGAGCTGTGCGGCAGGCCTTTTCGTCCTATTCAGGGCCGGAACAACCATCCTGTGCAACCTTCAATCTGGGGCTCTCCATTTTTTCACGCTAATTCCTTCTCTTCTCATTTGAAATAAAAACTTACAAATTAATCAAACAAACATTCGATTTTTATGTTTATCAGTGGCTATTAACTCGTTTTGAGTACGGGTATAAAAATAATCATAATAACAAATGAGACATACAAGTCATCAAAAAATCATGCTGGATCGAATGGATGATGATGCAGATTTAGCCAAATTTTGGTTAAAACTATACCCACAAGACTTAACCATACAAAAAAAAGGAATACATCCAGGGGAAACAGCAATAAACGTCTCGCGATGGCTGTGGGATCTGGTGAGGGTCCTGCGGAAAGGAAATCCTATCCTAGTGCACATTTCCAACAGCAGACCCGTCCAAGCAAGTGCAGAGTATACCTATCCACAACGGTCTTGAGTGATATATCCCCAATTAAAGGATCAATAAATTAAATTAAAGAAACTGCAATAAATGGGAATATTTTGACCAGACTTTTCAGCTATTTGGTACACAAAATCACTTTTCGAACTGCAGCCTCTGAATACTTAAATACTAAAATATGTAATACTTAAGACAGTTTAGCTCTTTATTCGTAGAAAACACTTTGAGAACTCCAAGCAAAGTTTCAGTACTAGACTCTGAACGAAAACTTCGTTGCAAGAATAACCTAAGACAGTAAACAGATGATCGAATAGAGAGGTGAGTCTTCGGAGTGCTTTAGTTGCAGTCCATCATTAGCTGAATAATCAACTTGGCAAGCTTTTAGGATCCGAGTACAGAACCCAAGCGAATAGTGGCATGGAAAACGCTAGCCTATATCTAAAATAAAATAAACTAGCAAAAACGACACCCACGCACGACGCACGAATATCGCAACGCATGCGCCCACCGAGGTGGCCAGTCCTGGGGAAGCTCCTCCACAGTTGCCGTTAAATGTGGCAGGGCACTCGAAACGGTGACCCTGATTCTGGGAAAATCCCTTGAAAAGCATCTTAATTTTTGTTGATCACAGCTAAGTGTATCCAAATATCCAATTATGTTTCTAAATACAAATTTAATTGGAAAACTTTAATCTTTCAGAAGGGTCTCTGGAGCACTAGAAATAAAATTATAAGGGTAGAATAGAAATTCAAGCATAACTAAGAAAGTGTTTCACATACTCGTAATACATAGATTTATATTATAGGAATTATGGGTCAGAATCTGGCGAATGAAAACACTAGCAGCCACATGGAAGATTGCTTCAAAGCGATCTAGATCTAACACACAACCCAGTTGCAAAGGAGACAAGAAATAAACTCCGTGAGGTCCAGCCCTTTGCAAAAAGTGGCCGGTCGCACAATCATCACATTGGACGATTTACAGGTTGTGACTGTTGGGCCAGCCAAAATCTCATACCCGTGAGTACTGATCCTGCCAATTGTTAACTTATATTAACGGCAGTATCCCGCCCTAACCATATGGCGAACACACATATTCCTAGTAATAAACGAGAAGGAACGTGTGAGTCGCTTCTGGGGACGCGACTCTACTTATACCCGTACTCAGTCATCATATACATTTTTGAGAATGATTTTTAAAAATTTTTTTTGCTAAATCTGTTATCTACATCTACAATGTATATTTTACTTCTAACATGTAGATTATAGATGTACCATTCATATTCTTCATCTCCTCCGCTAGGGGTTGCTCGCGCACTGAACGCGGCAGAGTGTGCGAGCGAGAAGGAGATAGAGTAACGTTTCTCTTGCGGGAGGGGGCGGGGAAGCAACTGAAAATTAATTTCTTCATTGTGGCTATAATTATGATCCGATCTGATTCAGATTCGGCAATCTGGTAGATATGGGCATTCTCTACAATACTGCGTTTTTAGTTTTATCGTATCTTTAAAATTGTGCCTGCCACAGATTTTCGTCCTTTGCGGAGCGGAAGGGGGTGGGGCGAAATTTTGAAATACACTTGTATCAGTGTGATATCACATGAGTCTGGAAACCATATTTTTTTGCCTAGCTCTTATAGTCTCTGAGATCCAGGCGCTCATGAAGACGGACAGACGGACGGACGGACAGACGGACATGACTATATCGACTCGGCTATTGATGCTGATCAAGAATATATATACTTTATGGGGTCGGAAACGTTTCCTTCTCTGCGTTGCACACATCCACTTTTACCACAAATCTAATATACCCCTTAACTCTTTTTTGAGTACGGGTATAAAAATTAAATACTGCGCAATGGCGACTTTACGCAATCTAAAAAATCCAAAAAATTAATGAATTAAAAGTCCAAATGTAATAATACATGGACATACATAATTATTATTAACGAAGAATATCCCTTAAAAATAAAATGAATTTGTATTGTGTGATTTTTTAAATATAACTTATAACTGATTGCTGATCAAGAATATATGTACTTTATGGGGTCGAAAACAAATCCTTTACCACAAATACAATATAATACGAGAAAGAACGTGTGAGTCGCTTCTGGGGACGCGACTCTACTTATACCCGTACTCAGTCAGTATATACATTTTTGAGCATGATTTTTTATAATTAAAGAAAAAAAAAAAATTTTACATTTTACATTTTTTTGCTACATCTGTTATCTACATCTACATCTACAATGTATATTTTACATCTAACATGTAGATTATAGATGTACCATTTAAATTCTGCATCTCATCCGCTAGGGGTTGCTCGCGCACTGAACGCGGCAGAGTGTGCGAGCGAGAAGGAGATAGAGTAACGTTTCTCTTGCAGGAGGAGGCGGGGGAACCAACAGAAAATTAATTTCGTCATTCTGGCTATAATTATGATCCGATCTGATTCAGATTCGGCAATCTGGTAGATATGGGCATTCTCTACGATACTGCGTTTTTAGTTTTATCGTATCTTCAAAATTGTGCCTGCCACAGATTTTCGTCCTTTGTGGAGGCGGAAGGGGGCGGGGCGAAATTTTGAAATACACTTGTAGCAGTGTGATATCACATGAGTCTGGAAACCAAATTTGGTTTCCCTAGCTCTTATAGTCTCTGAGATCCAGGCGCTCATGAAGACGGACAGACGGACATGGCTTAATCGACTCGGCTATTGATGCTGATCAAGAATATATATACTTTATGGGGTCGGAAACGTTTCCTTCTCTGCGTTGCACACATCCACTTTTACCACAAATCTAATATACCCCTTAACTCTGTTTTGAGTACGGGTATAAAAATTAAATACTGCGCAATGGCGACTTTACGCAATCTAAAAAATCCAAGAAATTAATGAATTAAAAGTCCAAATGTAATAATACATGGACATACATAATTATTATTAACGAAGAATATCCCTTAAAAATAAAATGAATGTGTACTGGTCCCAGTACAGAAACTTTGGCAGCAGCAACCACAGGCAGCTCAGCCTGCATAGGCAATGCGCCCGTGTGTAGCGCAGTAGACATCTTCAGGTTTGTCCAACGGCCATCCATCAGCATGCCAAGTGACGTCTTCTTTGGTGGAGGTGCAAGCGGCCATTCATCGTGATCTACTAGTGGGGGGTCCATTGCCTGCCAGCAACGCTTCAGTCTCGTTCGGGAGTTCTTCTCAGCATCGTAGTTCATCTGTGAAAGAGAGTTAGCAAAACCATTGCCAAGCAATGTAGTAGCAGCACACGTGTCTTCATCTATATCATTTTCCAGCTGTTTTTGCAGGTGTTTTAGCTGCTCTTCAAGCAAATTTCTCCGGAGTTGGCGGCGGTAGCTCATGTGCCTCCAGCGGGGTCATAATGAGTCCCTGGATGTAATCGGGCGGATGTTGAATTTTCTGTGCCATATCAACTCTTGAGATTTCCCCATGTCTTAGCATCCATGCCATATGATTCACCCAAATCATAGACGGTCTTTCCTGTTGTATACCAAGGGATATGCAGCGTTCTTTTTCTAACCGTTTCCTTTCATACACAGCCTCCCTAGCCAGTGCATCTTTGACAAGTCGCTCGCATTTTGCCTTAAACTGCTCCTGGCTGATAAGTGTCGGTAGCTGCTGCTGCTCTTAAGACGTCTGTTGTATGAGCTGTTGTTATATTGGTAGAATATGATTCTCTAACTGTTTCATGTATCTTGGTCTGTTGAGCCTCTGCGGAATGAAAGGATTAGTAATCAGTTTTCTAGCTTCCATGTTTGAGTGTTGAAATAGTGAGGCAGCCAGTCTGCCACTGGCATTGCTATAGCATTCTTCTGCAGAGCTTATGTTGTATGCATCCCGTATAAACTGATTCCTGGTATATCTTCCAGCCATCACGATTTTTCTTATTAGTTTATTTTGTGCGCTACTTACTCTGTTGAACTTTGTATCACAAACAAGAGCCCCCCACACTGGTAGGGCATACTGCCATATCGGTGCAATTAATTGTTTGTAGATAGTCATTTTACAATCCTTAGATAGCCGACTCTTCGGTCCAATGATCCAGTTGAGTTTAGCAGCCGCTCCTCTAACTTTTGCCACAAGCTGAGTAGTATATGTGTGCAATACAAGCTTTCGATCCATGACCAGGCCCAGATAGCGTTTATAGCCGGGGTTTATTAGTGATGGCTTTGTTATAGATTTTAGGAGAAAGTTCACTAATACCATTAATGGAACGGCGCGTATATAGCACGTGGACTGTTTTTCCTGCATTCAGGCTAATGCACCACTTATCTGCCCAGCTAGTGAAGTGCTTAAGGTATTCTTCATTAGCATTTATCGCACTTCTAGCCAACGGTTTGGAGCATAATATGATTGAATCATCAGCATATGTCGATAGCATCATGTTTCTGTATGTATCCGTAGTGAAGCTATAATTAAGCTCCAGTAGTTGTGGTAGCGGCATATCAGATGCAAAAATTGTATATAATATGGGGCCGAGTACGCTGCCTTGAGGCACCCCAGCGCGAATATTACCAATCCTCGAGCGTGTTTCATCCTGTCCATTAACATAAAACGTCCTGTTTGATAGGTAGCTTTCTAGAGTTTTGTAGTAGGGATATGTGGGTAGCTTGGCCAGCTTTAGTAGCAATCCATTATGCCATACTCTATCAAACGCTTCACTGATGTCAATGAACACCGCAGAACAGTGCATTTTCTTTTCAAATGCATCAAGGATGTATTGAGTAACTCTGGCTAGCTGTTGTTCTATGCTATGTTCCCTCCTGAATCCGAATTGATGGAAGGGGACGGCCTTTTCAAAATCTTCACATTCAAATAGTCTATTGCTTAACAGGGTTTCGAATAGCTTCGAAAGTCCAGAAAGCAGGCTAATTGGTCTGTAAGAGCTGACTTCTGCTGCATTCTTAGCTGGTTTTTTTATCATAGTTATGGCAGCGCATTTCCACTGTTTAGGAAAGTGTCCATATCTTAGTATGCAGTAGTAGATGTTAGTCAGGAAAATAATTGCCGTCTGTGGAAACGACTTAGTAACTCTGTTGTTTATCTGATCCATTCCTGGGGCTTTTCCGTTCTGTAATGATTTGATTAATAGTATAACTTCATTAGGGGTTATAGTTCTAAACGGAGGTCTATTTTCCTTATACTCATTTCCATTACCAGCCCCTTGTCTTTGCAGCCAAGCAGGCGTTACTAGTAGTCTTTTGGTCAGAATCGTTGCGTTTAGTTCCTCATCTACCGTTTTTCTAAACTCTTCAGTGTTGGTGTATTTAGGCATGAATCTTCCCTCAAGGTGCTCCACGAACGCATCTACCTTTTCTACATTGCTTTTTGTCCATGTTATAGCTTCAGTTCCTCCATTACTGATGCATTTTTTCAGCGGCCAGTTTGGTTGTGGCTGTCTTTTAAAATTGTTTGTTAGTTGCCAGAGTTTATGCATCCTGTACCTATCGTTTGCGTCGATTTGATTGAAGAGGTAGTTTGCTTGCTTATTCTTCGCATCACGAATGTATTTTTTGAGTCTAACGTTCATGGTATTGTAGATTTTTCGAATACTTGTTGCATTTTCACTTTCACTTGCCCTTGGCTTAGTGTCCGAATTTTGCATTGGAAGCGTGGGCGAGGAGGGGGGATCAGCTCGACTGAAATTATGCGCTTCTGTTTCACAGGTTCGCTCGTTTTCGACACGTCAATAACTTTAACTATCACTTTGGATGCCGTCGGTTTCATTTTTTTTTTTTTTATTTTTAGTTTTAATTTTATTTTTTTTTTATTTTTTAAATTTAGGTTTTTTTTTTATTTTGATTTAATTGTTTTTTGAATTTAGGTGCCGGCGGTGCGTGTACATTAGGGCTAATGATCAATGTGACCATTCAGCTTTTCTTTTATTTGCTCGCAAGAAAATATACTGCTTATACAAATATTACAAAAAATACCGCATGTCACGGATGTATCACTGATGTATGGTGATTTACATAGTATTTTACAAGGTAATGGTTTTTTCAACACCTGACAAAGCAGAAAAGTGGCAACACCCGTGCATTGTTTACATTTGGTAAGTTTTTAAAAAAAAAACAACATCTCTTCCGTTTTGGCAGCCGTGTGTGACTGACGTGTTTTTTTTTTTTTTACCCCCTTTTTTCAATTTAGTTTTAATGTGCAATCGTCGACTGTTTTCTGCTGATTTGAAGATCTAAAAAAGAATCAAAGAGCTTCAACTAATTATTATACTTTGTCGGTCCTAATAGTGCTTTTCACTTATAGAAGCTGGTAAGTCCCTGGCAGGCTGGTGAAACCACCAGCGAAGATGGCTGACGCCACCATAGTGGCGTCAGGAGTAAAGCGTGCATCTGAGAGCGCTGCAAACAAGACTATGGATATCAAAAAGTTTATAGTAGAGTCGAGGCAGGATTTCAATCGGGAAAATAAAATCGTACATACAAGCGAAATGGAAAATAGCACCAATACAAACAAAGATGGTAATACATTTGCTACCGGTAGCGTGTCTCCAAATGACAGTAAAATCAAACAACATGACATAAATCTGTATGAGCTCTCTTTTAAAGGAGAAGCCTGTGTTCTTCTTGCAACTAAACGTAGCAGTATTTTTGAAAATAAAAATATAAAAAGTGACCTTTATCTCTTTGAAAAAATTAAACATACAAATCTTGATGGACTTAAGCGCATAAACCCCCTTGCAGCGACTCTATACAAACTGTACTTTAATACCGCTTATGATGCGAATGCTTTTGTGCTTAACGATGAATTAAAAAAATTAAATATCGATATTTTTATTCCAAAGAACTTCACTGAAACCGTAGGTGTCATTAGGGGCATTCCTACAAACATCTCTGACATAAAACTTCTTGACAATCTTTCCTCGATAATTAAAATAAACAGTGTTGAACGCATTTTAAGAAAATCTAAAAATGAAGCGAATGAAGTAGTTCTTGAACCAACTGAGACTGTAAAAATTTCTTTTGCAGGCACAGAAATCCCATCGTCTGTTCAAATTTATGACATATGCTCGCTAAAAGTCAGTTATTATATTCCTGCGGTTAGACAGTGTTACAATTGTGGTCGCTTAGGACATACAGCCTCACGTTGTAAGTCACAAAAGCGTTGCAAAAAATGTGGTAGCAATACTTGCAATGAAAGTTGCAACATTAACAAGTGCATCTTGTGTCAGTGTGATGGGCACAATGCTTTTGAGAGAAACAAATGTCAGGTATGGGCCAGAGAAGTCGACATAAATAAAATTATGACCATTAAAAAATTAGCCAGGAAAGAAGCCTTAAAGCAATTTTCTTTCCAACAAAACTATGATCGCAATCTTGACTACGACAAAGAATTTCCTCAGATTATCCACAAAAATCAGTTCAATCAAAATAATACCAAATCAAATGATCAAATCTCCCAAGTCATCAACAAGAATGAAGAAGCTAACCATGTTTTAAAAAAGCACTCCTATAGCAGCAGACTTGTTCAACGAACTGTAGGCTTTGCGAAACAAAAACCGCACTTCTCACTAGATTCATACACTAATGACTCCAGTGATCATGCCTATAAATTTCCCAACAAGGAAAATGGGGACACTCTAAGTAGTGTCAATAGCACTATAGTTCAAGAAATTCTTGAACTTATCACTCCTGTACTGCTCTTGTCAGCTAACGGCACTAATATTCTTCAAAACATCAGAGGAAAAGTCCTACAGGGTAGCTCGCATCACAGCAAACAGCATGTAGGGAAGAATATAGACCTTTTACATAATAATGACTGTTAAAATCTTACAGCTCAATGTCCAATCTCTTAAAAACAATAAAAATGACATAGAATATACCCTTAACTCTGGTGAATATAGCATTGCTATTTTCTCCGAAGTTTTTTCTCATGATACTACCTATAGAAAACTGATCAATTATGATCTTATTGAAAAACATAGAGATGATGGTTACGGTGGAGTAGCCATTGCTTTTAAAAACGGTATAAAACTTAAAAAAGAAGTCTACAACTCAGATCACGATGTTCTCATCGCCAAAACATGCAACTTAAACAAAAACTTTACCATTGTCTCAGTCTACTTTGAACCTTCAATGAAGACAGATACTTTTAAAAATGTAATTCAAGACATTGTTGAGAAGCTTGATGGCAGGAGCAACGTGATTTTTGCTGGAGATTTCAATGCAAA
The DNA here is from genome assembly GCA_018150905.1 of Drosophila ambigua. Lineage (NCBI taxonomy): Eukaryota > Metazoa > Arthropoda > Insecta > Diptera > Drosophilidae > Drosophila > Drosophila ambigua. Next base: position 197,894 of record JAECWS010000122.1, read on the forward strand.
AAACACCTGCTTTGGTGACTACGTCACGAATGCCAAGGGTAGATTTCTGGAAGACTATATGAGTAATTCTGGCTATAAGTGTTTAAATGATGGAAACTGCACCTTTAGACGTCATATCGACAGTCAAAGTGGTTCTGTTTTGGATCTAACATTCACAAACTGCTGTGAAAATATCACTTGGAGCTGTAATTCCACTTTTGTTGGAGGCAGCCACCATCACCCTATCTCAATAATAATACCAGAAACCAAAGAGAAGCCGAGGCTCTTTCTTGCCAAAAACAGACTCCTTAGAAGACTTGCAGGTGCTACACTATCAGGAAATATATCAAACATCACGAATAGCCTCACAAACAGTATTAGGGTCTCAACTTATGCCTTAAGCAACATTAGATGCCCCAAAGCTTGGTGGAATCCAGAATTACAGCTGCTGCACTCCAAATATACAGAATCACAAATCCTGGCACAGAGAGCTCCAAGTCTGAACAACTATATAAGAGTGGTTAACCTGAAAACAGAATGGAAAAAGGCAGTAAAGCTTGCAAAAAAGAACTCGTATGCCAACAAAATTGATCTACTCAATCAACAGCCAAACTCAAGGAAAGCCTGGCTTTTCTTGAGGAACATCAAGTCCTTCAATGATCCTTTAAAATCAAGCTTTAGTTCAGAATGGTCTTCTCCGTACCTTGAGTTTCTTAGAAGACAAGTCTCTGTATCAGCAAAAGTTCAAACATATTTTCCTAGAAAAACTTCTCTGAACATTGATTCTTTTGACTTGAGTGACCTTTCTGCTGTTCTCAACAGAGGCAGAAACACTGCGGGAGGTATAGACGGAATTACATATGATATGGTAAAAGCACTCAGTAGCCCAGCACAGAACAATCTTATACAAGAATACAACAAGCTATTTACAAAGTGTAGAGTCCCTGATCAATGGCGTTCCATCAAAGTCATTCCCATCCCAAAGCGCGGTAAGGATCTCAGCATTTATCAAAACTATCGCCCTATCTCGCTCATCTCTGTGTTGGCTAAAACTCTTAACCTAATGATTAAGAATCGCCTCGATATGTTCTTAGAAGAACACAATACCATGCCCAGACGGACTTATGCCTACCAAAAAGGCAAATCAGCAGCCATGTGTATAAATGATCTTATCAATACCATGGCCCATGAGAAAAAACGGGGAAAATCGGTTGTAACTGTCGTTGTAGACATAGATAATGCATATAACTGTGTTAATCTACAAACCCTACAAATGTTAATGGATCATGAACACATTCCGACGCAATATACAGATTGGATTGTTAATTTCTTCTCATCAAGATTCTTAAAACTTGGTGACTCCATTAAAGAAGTCAATGGTGGTTTGCCTCAAGGCTCCTGCCTCTCGCCTATACTTTTCAATCTGTACACCAAAAGGCTGCATCAAATCAATGATTGCCATACGACTGTAATTCAGTTTGCTGATGATTTTGCCATCATCTCAACTGGGTACAACATAACTGAAGCTAGGAACAACTTACAGGTAAAGGTCGATAACTTTCATTTGCTCTGTCAGGATCTAGGTCTTAATTTCAATCCCAGCAAATCTGCAGTTATGGTTGCTGGGAGGGGAAGACGTAACAACATCTCGGTAACATGCAATAATAGCAGTTTTCCGATAAAGGAATCCATCACCTTTTTAGGCAGAGTCCTTAGTGCCAATATGTCAGACAAATTGCACATTGCAAAAATCAGGGACAAGTCAGACAAAAGTCAGCTTCTGCTACATGCTGTAACCACCATTAAATCAGGTCTCAAACCCAAAATCTCTTGCAACATCTTCAAATCTTTCATCAGATCTCAGCAGGAGCACGCCATTACCAGTTTTTCAAATCTAAACATTGGCAATAGCAAATCTCTTAATACTGCACAGACTGACTGCCTTCGCCGATGTGTGGGTGTCCCTCCAAAAACATCTCCGCACCTGATTTTTGCTCTGGCTGGTATTTTACCGCCTAAACACAGAGCTAAGATTCTTACAGTCAGAGAACTGCTTAAGGTTAAAGTGCTAAACCCGACTCTTTATGATAATGTCACTCTGTCTAACGCAAGGACTGCTTACACAGCTGTGTACCAAGAATTTAGGGACCTTTTCGACAATTATACTGAAAATAAAAAATACAAACACAGTCCTAAAGCTGCAATTTGTTTCTCAGTCTTTGACAGGAAAAAAAAGACATCTCAAATGAAGAATGTAATGCCATATATCAAGCCAAGCTTGAAGAGTGGGTGTTAGATGGGTGGAACATTCTTTCCACTGATGCCTCCATCAATGGTGATAGGATAGGTATAGGTATCTTGGATTACCCTAGTAACAACAGCTATAAATTTAAGATTGAAAATAATTCCTCTTCTGTTTTTGCAGAACTTGTAGGAATACTAACAGCAGTAAAGATATCAAGTAAAAAAAGATATAATAAAACTGTTATTCTCTGTGATAGTCAAGGGGCCTTAAAGGCTCTGAAAAGCAATGAATCAAATTCATACTTAACAGACGAAATCCACCTCAATATAGACAATTCCTTCACTAGCAACTTTATTTTGCACTGGATACCCGGTCATAAGAACATTGCTATTAACGAAAAGACTGACTTACTAGCCAAATCAGCCACTAGCGTGGGTAGAATAGTTAACATACCTCTCAGCTTCGATGAAGTAATTAGAACAGTTAAGATTAGAGTCCAGATCGACTGGAATAATGAGTATAAAGAAATATCAAAAATTAAAGGGGCGTATTTTGCTTCAATTTATAGCGAGATTCCAGTCAAACCGTGGCACTGGGCTCTTGACTGGCGTGCCAAAAATATAAAGGTCATAAACAGACTACTTATTGGACGTACCTATGATCATGTCTTTTTACATAGGATCAAAGCCAGAAATACCAACGTCTGTGAAGTTTGCAGTGTTCTCGATGATGCGGAACACGAAATTTTCTACTGCCAGAGACATGCCAGTATTAGAAAAAAGTACAAGATTTTCAAGCGATTTAATAACATTAAGGAGTTATTACTCACAAAAGAGCCTCTTTTCTTTAGAGAATTGGCGAAATATATTGATGAGGCCAATTTGGAGTTTTGAATCAAAGCACATGGGATCAATTCAGGTCGGGCAACTCGGTGCTATCGGAAGTCACTTTGAGGAGCAGCCTTCTGTTGTTCCTACTCTCTGGAGCAACCTTCTGTTGCTTTTTTCTGTGATAATTTTCATACAAACTAATCTCAAACAAACACATCACTTTAATCTTAGAATACCTGTAAAACGCAAACACTCAAACATACACATTACACTTTCTAACCCTTACATTGTATAATTGACATTTTATTATTAATTTCCTTGTAAAACTCACGCACACGAATACACTTTTAAACTAAATATTATACTGTATAATTACCTACACCGTTAACACCAACCCAATGTACTTTGTTAAAATCATTACACCTAACATTACTTTGTAAAATTAATATCACCGAGAACATCATCTTAATGCAACACCGTGCATGCCCTCATCAACAAAACCTTGGAATCATCGAAAAGCAACACCGTGCATGCCCTCCACAACAAAACATCGATAGCACCATACCAACTGAAGTATCTGGTCATTGCAGATTCATCGTCGTGCGACCACTCAATTCGCTTTAGCGATTAAATACCAAAAAAAAAAAAAAAAATATAACAATCAATTCTAATCAGCTTATTCTAATCAGTATTTACATTGCTTGGTTATTGGTTTTGTAGTCGTCGATGTCGTCTGTTTTGCCACCAATTAATATGCTCTTTTCAGGTCCTGGACTATTAGCAGCCTCGAATTTGATGCGTTTGGAGGGCAGACGAGCTCGAGCCAGCATCCATGTGTACTGGTCCCAGTACAGAAACTTTGGCAGCAGCAACCACAGGCAGCTCAGCCTGCATAGGCAATGCGCCCGTGTGTAGCGCAGTAGACATCTTCAGGTTTGTCCAACGGCCATCCATCAGCATGCCAAGTGACGTCTTCTTTGGTGGAGGTGCAAGCGGCCATTCATCGTGATCTACTAGTGGGGGTCCATTGCCTGCCAGCAACGCTTCAGTCTCGTTCGGGAGTTCTTCTCAGCATCGTAGTTCATCTGTGAAAGAGAGTTAGCAAAACCATTGCCAAGCAATGTAGTAGCAGCACACGTGTCTTCATCTATATCATTTTCCAGCTGTTTTTGCAGGTGTTTTAGCTGCTCTTCAAGCAAATTTCTCCGGAGTTGGCGGCGGTAGCTCATGTGCCTCCAGCGGGGTCATAATGAGTCCCTGGATGTAATCGGGCGGATGTTGAATTTTCTGTGCCATATCAACTCTTGAGATTTCCCCATGTCTTAGCATCCATGCCATATGATTCACCCAAATCATAGACGGTCTTTCCTGTTGTATACCAAGGGATATGCAGCGTTCTTTTTCTAACCGTTTCCTTTCATACACAGCCTCCCTAGCCAGTGCATCTTTGACAAGTCGCTCGCGTTTTGCCTCCAACTGCTCCTGGCTGATTAGTGTCGGTAGCTGCTGCTGCTCTTGAGACACCTGTTGTATGAGCTGTTGTTGTATTGGTAGAATATGATTCTCTAACTGTTTCATTTATCTTGGTCTGTTGAGCCTCTGCGGAATGAAAGGATTAGTAATCAGTTTTCTAGCTTCCATGTTTGAGTGTTGAAATAGTGAGGCAGCCAGTCTGCCACTGGCATTGTTATAGCATTCTTCTGCAGAGCTTATGTTGTATGCATCCCGTATAAACTGATTCCTGGTATATCTTCCAGCCATCACGATTTTTCTTATTAGTTTATTTTGTGCGCTACTTACTCTGTTGAACTTTGTATCACAAACAAGAGCCCCCCACACTGGTAGGGCATACTGCCATATCGGTGCAATTAATTGTTTGTAGATAGTCATTTTACAATCCTTAGATAGCCGACTCTTCGGTCCAATGATCCAGTTGAGTTTAGCAGCCGCTCCTCTAACTTTTGCCACAAGCTGAGTAGTATGTGTGTGCAATACAAGCTTTCGATCCATGACCAGGCCCAGATAGCGTTTATAGCGGGGTTTATTAGTGATGGCTTTGTTATAGATTTTAGGAGAAAGTTCACTAATACCATTAATGGAACGGCGCGTATATCGTGGACTGTTTTTCCTGCATTCAGGCTAATGCACCACTTATCTGCCCAGCTAGTGAAGTGCTTAAGGTATTCTTCATTAGCATTTATCGCACTTCTAGCCAACGGTTTGGAGCATAATATGATTGAATCATCAGCATATGTCGATAGCATCATGTTTCTGTATGTATCCGTAGTGAAGCTATAATTAAGCTCCAGTAGTTGTGGTAGCGGCATATCAGATGCAAAAATTGTATATAATATGGGGCCGAGTACGCTGCCTTGAGGCACCCCAGCGCGAATATTACCAATCCTCGAGCGTGTTTCATCCTGTCCATTAACATAAAACGTCCTGTTTGATAGGTAGCTTTCTAGAGTTTTGTAGTAGGGATATGTGGGTAGCTTGGCCAGCTTTAGTAGCAATCCATTATGCCATACCACTAACCATACCGTATATAGATGTGCCAGTTCATACAACGAAAGGGGCGCAGCTGAGTTTTCTGTCCCGGGTCCCCAGGTCTTTGGCTGTTGGACCTGGGACGTTCGGGTGGCGGACCTGAGACGTTCGGGTCGGGGACCTGGGACGTTCGGCATTTTTCGACATGTTCGATTCATGACGAGATGCGAAAGCAAGACGAGAATTGCAAATGTATGTTCTTATTTTCCGAAAGCGTTTTGAGTTTGTTTTGAGTTTCGCTTCCAGGTTACGTAAATGTGTGTGTGCCATGTATTCACACATACTATGCTTGTGTGCGGGCTCTAAAATTTTTGGCTGCTAGAATTGGATTTTCGTTTTGTTTTGAGGGCTGATGTAGCGATCTGAGCTGTGCGGCAGGCCTTTTCGTCCTATTCAGGGCCGGAACAACCATCCTGTGCAACCTTCAATCTGGGGCTCTCCATTTTTTCACGCTAATTCCTTCTCTTCTCATTTGAAATAAAAACTTACAAATTAATCAAACAAACATTCGATTTTTATGTTTATCAGTGGCTATTAACTCGTTTTGAGTACGGGTATAAAAATAATCATAATAACAAATGAGACATACAAGTCATCAAAAAATCATGCTGGATCGAATGGATGATGATGCAGATTTAGCCAAATTTTGGTTAAAACTATACCCACAAGACTTAACCATACAAAAAAAAGGAATACATCCAGGGGAAACAGCAATAAACGTCTCGCGATGGCTGTGGGATCTGGTGAGGGTCCTGCGGAAAGGAAATCCTATCCTAGTGCACATTTCCAACAGCAGACCCGTCCAAGCAAGTGCAGAGTATACCTATCCACAACGGTCTTGAGTGATATATCCCCAATTAAAGGATCAATAAATTAAATTAAAGAAACTGCAATAAATGGGAATATTTTGACCAGACTTTTCAGCTATTTGGTACACAAAATCACTTTTCGAACTGCAGCCTCTGAATACTTAAATACTAAAATATGTAATACTTAAGACAGTTTAGCTCTTTATTCGTAGAAAACACTTTGAGAACTCCAAGCAAAGTTTCAGTACTAGACTATCGTTGCAAGAATAACCTAAGACAGTAAACAGATGATCGAATAGAGGGGAGACTCCGGGGAGTGCTTTAGTTGCAGTCCATCATTAGCTGAATAATCAACTTGGCAAGCTTTTAGGATCCGAGTACAGAACCCAAGCGAATAGTGGCATGGAAAACGCTTTGCTCCTAAAACGAGAAGGAACGTGTGAGTCGCTTCTGGGGACGCGACTCTACTTATACCCGTACTCAGTCAGTATATATGAGCTTATAATTTATTGTAAGCAATGCGAATCAGCTAACAATTTAATATATTAATATATATATAGCTAATATTTTTATATATTTTAATTAATAGTTAATATATTCTAATATATTAATTGGTGGGGAGCCGAAGCAAGGGTCTTTCGACCATTGACCTACGAGTCGACTTGAGCTGCTTTTAAAAGCATTTTAAGCTCCTTATTCCCCAAAAAATTAAAAAACAGGATTCAAATCCTTCGCTAAAAATATAAATACATAAAAATACGTAAATAAAATTATTTAAGAAAAAAATACTTTAAATAATATATTAGGCAAAATAAACCTAATAAATCTAAAAAAAATAAAAGTCCTTAAACAAATTAAATAATTAAAAAACAGAGCTAAAGTACTAATTACGATTAAATACACAAAATATAAAATATGTACACTAATCCCTGCAACCTAAAAGAAATCTATTCTTCTGCCTCCTTAACATTAACTAAAATTCCACTATGATAACTATAGACAGTCTCAAAGGTGCGCGCGGTGGCCCTGCTATCGGAAATGTTTGAAAACGCCCAGTCAATATGCGTATTGCAATTGGTTGTGGACGAGTCCAAACCTAACAAACACCTAAAATTCCTTTCTAAAAGGAATTCATAAATTTCCCTACAGCAACCAGAACGAGAATGCAGGCATAAATTAAAATCACCTAACACTAGAGAATTGCTACCTAAAAACGGAAAACGCTGAACTAAGTCCTCAAATTCATGTTTAAACTTTGGCAACGGATAACTGGGGGTTCTGTAAATAACAATAAAACCAACAGATTTGTACGTAAACAAAGCATATTCGAACACCGGAGATGCTAAGTTCCCGGAAACAGCATAGAATCGATCACTTTCAACAAAACTAAAGTGATCTAAAAGATCATTCCTAGCGAATATAAGAATGCCTCTTTTCGGTCTAGCTCCGCTGGCTACGGACTGGCAATCTAACCGCACTGCTGTGGAATAGCCAGGAATATTATAAGCTTCATTTGAGTAAGTGGAAGCCTCAACGAAGCACAAAATAGAAGATTTGAGCATTAGCTCATCAGAAGAGACATCGCTAAAATGGCAGTGCAAGTTTTCCGTATTATGGAAGAAAATATTAAATTCAGACGGATTGAGTAAACAATCGAAGTGGGTGTGAAGTAACTTAGCGGAACGTAAGCTCTCCATCTCTCTCGCGACAGGACAATTCTGCTTGGGTTTCGGGGGAATGAAAGGCCCAACGATATAAAGTCCATTCGCACTAGTGGCCCTACTGCAAGCTACATACAATGCTTCTCTTTGCATATTGGAGGAAGTGTGGACGACAACTTTGCTGTATGTAGCTCCCTGACTCTTATGAATAGTTATAGCTTCTGCAGCTACAACCGGAAATTGTTTACGGTCTATAGTAACCTGTTCGTTTTGGTGGTATTGAAAACTCTTTGTGGTTTTCTGAATTGGTGTCCATGAAGATTCGTTACTATGGCTGCGTTTCGACCGTGCGTTAACTCCTACGCTTTCTTCGAGAAAATGTATCCAAAGAAGTTCGGGTGTATTGGATGTGCTAAGATCTATCTGCATTAAAACACCAGTGGCTCCGTTAACAAGGCCGTCTGATGTATCTACATTGACTGTCATCATATATTTAGCCGTGGTTTTAAGAACCAATGAAGTACACAAACCTTGTGTATTCGAAGTTTTGAAGCTCTTGACAGCCTCAAGGTATTTAATCTTTATGTCTGGGGAAAGATGTTCGGCTTTGATGCAGTCTAAAGCTATTGAAGTATGTTCTGCTGTCATAATCGATGAAAGCTTCTCCCTATTGTACCTTTCTGTCTCGTTATTGCTATAAAATAAGTGGATCGCATCTCTTGGAGCTTGACTGCCGTCAACTATTCTATCCCTAAGCAATTGAATATCTTCAGACGACATTTCGGCCGATGCCATGTTATTTAGTGCGTTTGCAAAAGGTTGGTCATCTCGCTGTCGCATAATCTCTGTAAGTTCGAAAAACTTGAAGCCATCCCAGAGACTAGAGCCAACTATAGCACTGTATGGATTAAGCGCACTTGATGAGGATTTGAATATCCAACGATCACCTACTGGACATAACTGCCTTAGATCGCCGAACACGATAACAGAAATGCCACCAAAAGGACTTTCGTGCCTTGAAAATATTTGCTTTAGGCGCCTATCCAAATATGAAAACATTTTTTCACCGACCATAGAAGTTTAAGATCAATAAATCTTGAACGCAAGGTATTTAATAAATCTGGACCCAGTTGTTTAAAAGCATGGTTGGATTGATTGAGGGGCAATGAAAACATTGAGTGAAGTGTGGCACCTCCAATACCAAATGCAGCTTTTCCTGTGGGAGCACACAGAAGTACTTTTACAGTATTTGGGTCAGATCCTGGTATACGATTAAGCTCCTGAGAAATGGTCTGAAAAATGGTAGATATTGTTCTACTCTTGCCGACGCCTGCGCCGCCACCTACAAACTCATAAAAAAGTGCCTTATCTCTCACATTATGAAGGACATGTGTGAGATAAGTTTTTTGCTTTAAATTAAGCGATCTTATCATATTGGCTAAATCAGTAAGGGAAACAAACGTGGGAAGCTTAATTAATCGAATACTCCTATCTGGATCCGCTGCCTGGTCATTCAAATTTAGAACATTTATTTGAGAACCTATTTCAGGAATCGCTAAAGCTCTAAACTCCTCATCAATTGCGTCATCACCTGCCTCACCTTCATTTTCTACCCTATTGCCTTCGGCTTCCATGGCCCTCCTAAGCACGTCTTCTAAATCTGCTAATGCATTGTATTTTTGGAAATTCGAACTAACTAATTCCTGATGATCCCTATAAACATCCTCACAATTCCTGCTCACTAACTCTGCCTCTTCATTTCTCCACGGATAAAACAGCATCACTAGTGCTCTAAAATAGTTTGACCTATCTGTGTTTATATTAAACCTCATATATTTTAAAATCGAAGGCTTGGTCCGTTCCCTAATAAAACCACTACCATCGCGGAGAGGGAAATATACTTCTACTAGGACCTCATTTTCTTCGTCTTCTTCATCATCATTTTGGCCAGTTCTTTTTTGCTTTTAGAAAATTCATAATTTGCTGCAAAATCGGCTAAACACAGGCCCTCAAGAAAATTTGGTCTTTGTTCATACCGCTCCAGCAATCCTTTGACGAATATGTCAGTGGAATCCTGATTCATATTTTGAAGGTTGCTTGTGGATTTGAGCATTCGAACTCGTTGCTCTGGAGGGAAAGTATTTACTTGAACACATTTGTTGCTGGTTCCGGACAACGGAATGCCTAGACAACAGTAAACGGCTTCCTGAGCAGATATCTCAGTGCCAGAAATAAATTTATGACCAATGTGCTGTAGCTTTTCTCTGATCGTGTAATTGCCCCCTTGAACTTCGCTTACCGCCGCGCGCATAAGCTTTGAAATACCCCTTTGGGATTTATTTATATAGTTAATTATATAGCTACAGCACGCATAAGGGTCCAAAATGTATTGGATATCCATATTGGCCCTTTTCATTGAAATAATGTGTTTATTAAAGGCATTAATGTTAATCTCAGCAAATGACCTTTTTAGAAAAATTGTTGGTTTCTTCAAACCAGAACATATTGCATATTTGTAGTCCTCGTAATTGAGGCTCGCTTGTTCGTGCGAAAGAATGTTTTCAAATATGCTCAAGTGATCAATCATATCAGGGGATTGATCAAAATTTAATAGGTCTTTAATTTTCTTAAAATTCCCTTGGTGAAAATCAAGGTTTGGAGTTTCCTCCGGCAATGGACTCAATATCTCCGTTTGGGGCATTGGAGGGTATGGAATACCGAATCTACAAACTTTGTTTCCACTTTTACCAACTGTCTTAAGACATGACCTGTTGGTATGCTTATGCTTTTGGTATTCAACATACGGAGCTAATTCTGAGTCTGTTATATCTACTGAAATATGTTTATTAATGAAGGCTACAACTGTTGAAATTGACTCAGTACTGGTTAAGTCCACTGCTGGGGCATCTTTCAGCCAAAACATGCCGTGAATATGGGGAGAACCTCTCTGTTGAAATTCAACACGCCAATAGAATTTGATGACGAAGTTTTCTCCGAAAATGCCCTCTGGACTCCTCATAACTTTTAAAATCTCGCGATACCTATAATCGAAATACCTAGCACAAGTAACTGGATCTGCCCTAATAAGACGCGCCTTTTCATCCCAAACTAAATCAATTGCCTCTTCTTCGCTAATTATCACTCTATCTACGTTTTTTTTTGAGCAAAACAAGCAAATCTGGCCACCGCGTTTCAGCAGCAGACAGAGTGATGAAAAAAGTCGGCAGGCCGAACTGACGAATCATGGCCATAACCTTCTTCTTTTCATCCTCCCAGTGAGCCGGAGACGAGCGAATATCTCGAAGTACCCTATATCCCTCATCGTGGTTAATAAGTCCCCCTATAAAATTCTCATTAAGAGCGTTGGCTGCCGTTACTGCACTGGAAGTGCTCCGCTTACGTAAGCAGATTGAAATGTTATTGCGAATCTTAATGAGTTCTAACTTCTTGTAATTGAAAAACAATTTATCTGTTCTACAACCTCTCCTATCTACATTTCGAAGCTCTGATCTAACTATGGTTGTATAACTTTCTGAGCAGGGTCTCTTGACGCCTGCGTAAATGGTGGGAAAGGATAACTCTTCCGAGTCAATATCTAGGACCATATCGAGAGGTCTTTGGCCTTCGCCTGGTGCTGTGGTTACAGGTCTATCATTAAATGCGATGTTATTTTGAAGCAGAGTTTCCTGACCTCCAGGGTTGAGCTGTTCAGCTTCCAAATCCTCGTCAGGATGGGCTGGCTCTGCGTCTAAATTTCTATCTCTATTTTGCATCTCTTCTAATACGACAGCGTCTGCCTGAGATGCTACAAATTGAACATTATCGGATGTAAATCTAGACATCCATTCCTCGTTAACTATAACATCATGCTTTTTATATAAATCTGTGGTAACTAAATAGCTGAGAGCCTCATAAACTTTTAAAGGTCTAATGGTTTCAGCCATGAAATCAGGACCAATTGTCCTTCTACGTTTCAGGTGGAGCTGAACAACCTGGGCTTCATGGAAAGCTCGTGGAAGATCCTTCACGGCTGTGTTTATCGAAATAGGGACGTTTACTACTGCTCCTTTTATGGCATTTTGGCCTAGTCTCTTGTGTAATAGACTCATAATTATCATAAATGGAAGTCGAGGAGAAATAAGTCGTTCCTCTAATGTTGTAAGCCCCTTTAAGCAGTCGGGCAGTATGGGGAAATCTAATCCATTTTGGAAGAAAAGCTTAGGTTTTTTACGTTTTAATTTTAATGTTTGGCAGTCAGAAGGGAATTCTAGAAGGCTTTCAAGGGCGAAAATTTCAGCACTAAACTCGCAATTATCTTCTAAAAAGTTGCGTTTTATTTTACAAATTTGCTTGGGGAACCACAGGCCTTTACAAGAAAGGCAAACCTGATCAGGACCCAGCTTTACATTCCTATTATAAACTACTTTTAGAGCTTCAAGGCCACTAAGCCTTATTCTGGGTCCTATCTGAGCCCTATCCTGGGAGATATTTGCTCTTTCCTGCTGCATTCGGGAGGCGTTGCTCAAGTTTTGCTGAAGCCTATTGCTGCTATCGCTCCTGTATTGGCTAGCTCTCTCACTAGCACTTCTGGCAGCGTCAATGGCTGATAGTCGCGCTGCGACACGAGCAGTTTGACGTGCCAGAGTATCTCGCGCTCGCAAGATATGCCTACGATCTACTATATTTCTTTCTTGGGCCCTGCGAACTCTATCCTGCTCTCTTTCTAACATCCGTCTCCGTTCATTATTCCTACGTATGCGCTGTCGCCTCTCTGTATTTGTCCTCTGCTCCTCACGTCTAATCTGGGCGTCCGTTCTTCTAACTACATGTTCTACTGTATTTTGCGCCTGCTCTCTATTCCTATAGTCTAAGTCCTGTCTCCTAGTGGACCGATGCGCAGTATTGGCCGCTTGCTCCTCACGTCTAATCTGCGCGTCCGTTCTTCTAACAACATGTTCTACTGTATTTTGCGCCTGCTCTCTATTCCTATAGTCTAAGTCCTGTCTCCTAGTGGACCGATGCGCAGTATTGGCCGCTTGCTCCTCACGTCTAATCTGCGCGTCCGTTCTTCTAACTACATGTTCTACTGTATTTTGCGCCTGCTCTCTATTCCTATAGTCTAAGTCCTGTCTCCTAGTGGACCGATGCGCAGTATTGGCCGCTTGCTCCTCACGTCTAATCTGCGCGTCCGTTCTTCTAACTACATGTTCTACTGTATTTTGCGCCTGCTCTCTATTCCTATAGTCTAAGTCCTGTCTCCTAGTGGACCGATGCGCAGTATTGGCCGCTTGCTCCTCACGTCTAATCTGCGCGTCCGTTCTTCTAACTACATGTTCTACTGTATTTTGCGCCTGCTCTCTATTCCTATAGTCTAAGTCCTGTCTCCTAGTGGACCGATGCGCAGTATTGGCCGCTTGCTCCTCACGTCTAATCTGCGCGTCCGTTCTTCTAACTACATGTTCTACTGTATTTTGCGCCTGCTCTCTATTCCTATAGTCTAAGTCCTGTCTCCTAGTGGACCGATGCGCAGTATTGGCCGCTTGCTCCTCACGTCTAATCTGCGCGTCCGTTCTTCTAACTACATGTTCTACTGTATTTTGCGCCTGCTCTCTATTCCTATAGTCTAATTCCTGTCTTCGTGTGGACCGACGCGCAGTATTGGCCGCTTGCTCCTCACGTCTAATCTGTCCGTCTGTTCTTCTAACAGTATGTTGGGCTGTATTTTGTCCCTGCTCTATAGTCCTATACCTTTGACTACGTCTGCGTCTGGACCGACGCAGAGTGTCGGCCACTTGGCCCTGTCCTGGAATCTGCTCACCTACTCGTCCTTCTATATTTCCTAAAGATTGGTTCCTAATCCGTCCGGACCGACGCACGGAATCGGCCACTTGTCGTCTTGTCGTATGTCCTCGTGCATTCGGAATCTCTTCAACAGAGATGGCTCCCTGCTCTTCCAACGCTACAGATAGAACCTGCCTACCTACTACCTGCCCTTGGGCCTCAATCTGTTGCTGTTGCTGTTCCTGTTGCTGGTTATCAGAATCTAAATTTTCCCTATTTTCTAACTGTTCCCTATTTGATCTGTTTCTCAACCTGCGTCTCTGAGACTGTTGAGAAGCAGATTGTCTATTCCTACGTGGCATTTTACAAAAATTTATAAATTTAAAAATAAAATTATAATATAATAATAATAAAATAATTAATAATATTAACTAATAATATATAAATGAAAACAATAATATAAAATATAGAAATATAAAATAATAAAATAATAAAAGGATAATATATTAATAATTAAAGGAAATAATTAAGATACAAGATAATACAAAAACTACATATAAAATCTACAACTACAAATACTCCCCAAAGTGGAGCGAGGGGCAGCGACGTCCGTGGGAAGGCAGCGACGTCCGTTGAAGGCAGCAGCGACGTCAGCAGCGACGGCAGCAGCGGCACCGAAAAGCGCGCGCGATTGCACTGACGGAGTTAGCAACTGCTTATAGCGTCTAACTCACGATCGGCGCAGAAAAACTAAGTCCCTATATCAATCCCTAGCAAGCACTACTTTTAGCTATTAATCTAAGAGCTAAACTAGTTTAAATATGATTATTTAACGCACTTTATCGCAATCGGCAATCGGGAAGTCTCTATCGTTCACGGTGGCTCGATATTGACTGGTCAAACCAATACAATTGCTTACTGAGATTCCGCGGTTTTTTGTGCTCAAGAGCAAGTAAAAAAGTAGAGCGCAAAAGGAAGAAAAAAACCGAGTCAAAACATGCATGCGTAACGGACAATTCAATGCACATGTATGTATGTATTTATATATGTACCGCAGAAAACCAACCTGTCTGAGCCATTTCTTTGCAAATGTTTTAACTAGAATATGTTTATACTTCTAATTGCATTCCTATGGCGTGGGGTGGTGGGTGGTAAATGATTTAATTTACTATTTCTCTTTGCTACCGCTGTTCGCTGTATATATGTATGTGCATGCATGTGTGTAAATAGACAACCGCGCATCTTCTCAATTGAGAGAGCACTTTTTTGAGTGGGCAGAGAACTCTCAAGTGGAAACAGAGAGATAGAGAGAATAGCTCAAAGACATTTCGGCGGTTTTTTTCACCTTACTTCCCAGTAATTTTTAGAGTCAAAACATTTGCGCGTCCCCCTCCCTTTTTCGTAAATATAACGGCTGATGCATGCAAAGGCTAAATGAAAGAGCGGCAATATCATAAATATGTATTTAATATTAATATATTTTATTACTAACATAAATATGTAAATATAGATGCATGTAAATATATGAAATGGTAAACAAATTGTTTACCAATAGCTTGGTCGGAAGGAGGTGATGCTCTATCTTTCTCTCCCCCTCTCGTTAATCCAGCTGTTGGCAAATGGGATTGTTTTTTAGTTCGTGAGAGGGGAAGGAAAATCATGCATTTGTGAGATTGTGGACAGGTCCGGCTTCACGTGTTATGACGCCCAAGGCGTATATGAGCCGAGGCGCCACATTGGCCAAGTAGCCAATGTATGTATATTCGAGCTATACCAATGTACATTTTCAATAAATTATCATTTGGAATTTGGCCCCCCTAAATATTGCGCCCTAAAACCGGCCCTAATTGTGGAAGGGGAAACAGATAGAGTGTGAGAGAAAGAGCGCGCGCTTGCCATCCGCTGGTGTTTTAGATTTTGCCTTAATTCTCATTATTTTCAAATGGATATTTAGATGATAACCTGCATTCGTTGGTCCCCCTCCCCTTCCTTAAATATAATGGTTGATCAACCTGTCTCTTTTACCAACAGCCGGAGAGAGAGAGACCGTGCTTAGACTGAAAATTTGCATACGCTGATCCCCCTCCACGCACCTAACAAGATACGTTGATTTAAACATCTGCATATGTATATGTATGTACATACGTTTAGATGTACATACATAAATGTACATATATAAAGTTTATATATCATAAATACATACATATGTATATTATGTACTTATGGGTTCATTAAATTACATTCATTACGTACATCGCACACTGCACGCGGAATTGTGTGTGAGTGAGAGAGAGAATGTGTTCGGCGTGGTAGGTTAGTAATGGTAAAGACATTTATTCTTTCTGGCTATAATAATAGTACTCAGTTGGTATATACAGTTTTGAGCTTATAATTTTTTAGAATTTTAGAATTAAAAAAAAATTTTACATTTTACATTTTTTTGCTACATCTGTTATCTACATATACATCTGCAATGTATATTTTACATCTAACATGTAGATTATAGATGTACCATTTAGATTCTACATCTCCTTCGCTAGGGGTTGCTCGCGCACTTAACGCGGCAGAGTGTGCGAGCGAGAAGGAGATAGAGTAGCGTGTCTCTTGCCAGAGGAGGCGGGGGAAACAACTGAAAATTAATTTCTTCATTCTGGCTATAATTATGATCCGATCTAATTCAGATTCGGTAATCTGGTAGATATGGGCATTCTCTACGATACTGCGTTTTTAGTTTTATCGTATCTTTAAAATTGTGCCTGCTACGGATTTTCGTCCTTTGTGTAGGCGGAAGGGGGCGGGGCGAAATTTGGAAATACACTTGTAGCAGTGTGATATCATATGAGTCTGGAAACCAAATTTGGTTACCCTAACTCTTATAGTCTCTGAGATCCAGGCGCTCAACAAGACGGACGGACGGACGGACGGACAGACAGACATGGCTCTATCGACTCGGCTGTTGATGCTGATCAAGAATATATATACTTTATGGGGTCGGAAAATTTTCCTTCTCTGCGTTACACATCCACTTTTACCACAAATCTAATATACCCCTTAACTCTTTTTTGAGTACGGGTATAATTATAAGGGTAGAATAGAAATTCAAGCATAACTAAGAAAGTGTTTCACATACTCGTAATACATAGATTTATATTATAGGAATTATGGGTCAGAATCTGGCGAATGAAAACACTAGCAGCCACATGGAAGATTGCTTCAAAGCGATCTAGATCTAACACACAACCCAGTTGCAAAGGAGATCCAGGCGTCAAACAAGACGGACAGACGGACAGACGGACAGACGGACAGACGGACAGACAGACAGACAGACAGAGACTCGGCTATTGATGCTGATCAAGAATATATATACTTTATGGGGTCGGAAAATTTTCCTTCTCTGTGTTACACACATCCACTTTTAGCACAAATCTAATATACCCCTTAACTCTTTTTTGAGTACGGGTATAAAAATAAGTATCTAGATTTACTACAAAATGGTGCCATTTTAGTATCAGGAACAAACGTTGTAGAAAACAACATTTTAAAAGGAACATACCTCCTTATATTCAACGACTCAATTACTATTAATAACAAAACATATATTAATGAGGAAAATAAAATTTGGGAATATGTATCGCATCTTAAATATAGTAATTATGATTTAATTAGTTATGAACAATCAAATGATTCAATACTTACTTTTGATAACATTAACATTATAAACCCAATCATAAGAATTGGAAAAACTGGGTTACCATTTACGACTTTAATACTAATCTTTTTGGTAATATTACTCATATTTTGTTTCATTTATAAAATAATAATTATCATACTATCCAAATGGCTCATGAAACCTAAAGAGGAATCCATAGAAAACAATATTTCCCAATTATCAGAAGAAATAAGAATACTTTCAGAAACCCAAAATGTATCGGGACGACACATTTAAGGAAGGGGGGAGTTAACGTACCCGTTCCCTTAAGATTTCAATTCAATTTATAAACAATCTTTGGCTTCACATAGATTGCCATAAACAATCTTTGGCTTCCCATAGTTTAATATAAACATCTTCGGTTTCCCTAATTGGAAGCCAAGCCACCCCGGCCTTTTTATAAACAATCTTCGATTTCAATTAGAAATCCGTTTTGCGTTGCAGCTTCTTCGATTTCAATGAGAAATCCATTTGCATTGCAGCTAAGGCTGATTTCTGCAAACGCTGCTATTTGGAATTTCACAATTCCTCAACGGTATGCATACAAGAGAGCGGCTGACTCTAGAGCGCTCTCTCTCTCTTCAAAATTTGAAGAGAGCCTGGAGCCAGCTAACAGTGTCTAGAGCCAGCATTCAAAAATCTTATTTATTTATCTTATACTTATATTGTCTTTGTTAAGGGTGAGTGCTGGGCATATGCATAATCGTGTGTAAGTGTGGGTGTGGTTATGAATGTGTCCAGTGCTTAACGTATACTTAATGCAGGGCATTATGGATATGTTACTCCCCCGGCATTTCTTATAAGCCTGTCCTCAGGTTTTCACTTTAGGTTATAGGGAGGAGATATCCTCTATAACTATTGGGTTATTTTTTTCTTCTTCTTCTTCTTTTTCCTTAGGTTTTACATATTTGATTGTTATATTTTTAGATATTTTCTTAAATTTAACAATTAGAAACCCAATTATGCTTATTATTGATCAAATGAACATAATTATTATAACTATCTGCAATATATTACTATATTTTGTGTGTTCTATAATTATTTCTTTTGTCTGTACATAAGACAGTGGTTCTAATCTAGTTATGTTATTACTTACATAGACATTTTGTGTGAAATCTAGCATTGAATTAGATATTGTGAATTCGTTTAGCTGTGTTGAACAGTTGTAAATCTTGATTATGTTATTTCCTTCGATAGTTATTTCTTTATCTAAACAATTTTGGTTTAATTTGGATTTGGGAAGGTTCCATGTTAACAATATATTTGGTTCAACGTAATTAATTTGGAAATTCTTAAATGTTATTGTGTATGGACTTTTAGTGGGTTTTTGTTTTAAAATCCCTTTTATGCAATTGTCTTCTATTATTTGTTCAGTTTCTTTGCTATATATTTTGTCTTCGTAAATATAATATTGATCGAATGTTATTTCTGTTAAAATATTATTTTCATTATCTGGGTATGGAACAATTTTATATATTCGGACATTAGCAGTTTCACTCGGAATATTGGAGATTATATAAATTTCATTTGTGTCAAATTTTAGCCATGTGGAAGTTTTAATATTTAATAATTTCTCAGAATTTATATGTTTCAGGTAATCTTGTTTTAGTAGTTTTGGGTTAAAAATACCAAGTCTAGTAAGTTGCATTCCTATTTCTATATCTTTGATGTATTCTGTGAAATGTTGTATATTGAAAATTAAAGTTTCTAATTGTTGATTTTTGTTATTTTCTTTGTTTAATTGATTTAGTATCTCAATTCCATGGTTTACTGCCTCTATAACTAAATTTAGTTCATTTGTTTGGATACTATGGCTGGCGAGATTTTCTATTCTCTGTTCTAATTCTTTCCTATCTTCTTGATCTAATGTGCCAAATAAGTATTTATAGGCGATACCTACTATATTTATTAGGCCTCACCTATTGCGTTTAGCTATTTTCAAGCCATTTATTTCCCTATTTAGTTTATCTACTAGGTATTTTACTTGGATTACTTTTGGAAATTGGTTGGCCATTACTAGAAGGTTTTGATAGGTTTCTTCGGTTTTTGTTACGTTAACTATTAAGTAATGGTACTCATAATTTATGGGCAGATCGATTGAACCCGTTTTAAATATTAGATATCCGTTTCTGAATTCAATTGGATTTATTTCAATATTTTGTCCTTCTATTGTGAGGACCATTAATGTCGTGAGGACGATGAATTTAATTATGTTGCCGTTGATCGTTACCTTACGTTTGCTTATGTTAATTTTCTTTTTCTTTTTATATTTAGATTTGTAATGTGTAATCTTTCTTCCCCTATTCTTTTCTTTGTAGTGTTTTTCATCTATTTTGGTTATTTCCCCCGACTTTTTGAAAGGGTTAGTTATTTTGGACTTTACGAGAGGGGATTTTCTAAGCCTAGTGTCCACTTCAAAGTCATTGCGGTGATTTGAACAATATCAACTTCAACTGGGTGCTTCGATTCACCTTGTTCAGTTGAGTGTCATACTCTGGACTTCCTGCATATATGAATATGTCTGCAGGTGTTCTGTTGGTGGTGTTATGTCGGGTCTTGTGATTATAGGTATACATTACACTACTCGACAAAACCGAACTTTTTTTTTCCTCAAGGATCCAAACCGACTTTTCTGATAGATATGGGGCTTTAAAATTTGTTAAAGAATTATGGTTTTTTTCTATGGTAGAACTTTTTTTTGAAGAATTTTTGAAGTCTGGTATTTTTTTTTTAAATTTTTTCAGAGGTAGCGCTTGTTTTTTTCACATAACTGTAGTATCTTTCATCTGGTTGTTAAGAACTTTAATATTTTGAAAAGATAATTAAAACAGCTTGAAAAACAAGGAATTGCGATCGCGATCAGGTACCAAATGTACAACCCTTTTTCGTTTGCTTTGTTCCCAATTGGCAGTTGGGCCCGCAGTCTTCAAAAAGGTATTTTTTGTTCATTTTTTCCAATTTTTAGGTTTGGTTAACGAATTTTAGCTCCAAAGTCTCTCCATAGATTTTAATGAGCGATACCTTAAACGACGCCAAATTAATGCACCTCTACACAAAAAATAGAGAACACAGGATATAATTTTTTTCGACTTTTCCTGAGTTTTTAAAGTCAAAATTTCGCAAATAATACCGCACAAAAATCATCATTTTTGCATTTCAATGCTTTATATTTCCCAGACGGTAAGCTGAAATCACAAAGTGTTTGGGCTTATCTTCGAGCTGTTTTAATTATCTTTTCAAAATAGCAAAGTTGTTTACAACCAGATGATAGATACTAGAGTTATGTGAAAAAAACAAGCGCTACCTCTGAAAAAGCTTCAAAAAAAAATACCAGACTTCAAAAATTCTTCAAAAAAAGTTCTGCCATAGACAAAAAAAAAATATCATCAAACCATTTCTAAGCCCCAAATCTTAAATAAAAAGTTGGTTTTGTTCTTTGAGGAAAATCGTGTTAACTAGTGTTATTAGTTCGAATTTAGTATACTTGTTTTTGAGGTCATTCTCACTGGATATGATTCTCAATTTTTCGTTCACCGTTTTATGGAATCTTTCAATGTCTGAAATTCCGTTTTTACTGGAGGTGATTAGGATTTTGACATATTCCGAGATTAGCCATGCTTGCAATGCTGCGCACATAAAGGCTGAATCTTTATCGGCTTTAATTTCCTGGGGTTTTCCCATTTCATTAAAGACTTTTAGTATAGCTCTTTTGGTTTCTAACCAGTCGCGGCTGCTCACTTCTATTAGTGTCGCGAATTTTGAGTATATGTCGATACATTACGTAACGTTCCCGGATGTTTAAGACTTCCGGTGTTACTTCAAAAGACAACTTGGTGTTTCTATGCTCAGTCTTGGCGATGTTACACGTTGTGCATTCGTTTATTATGTTCTGTATCAATTTTTGGTTATCAGGGTAGTGGTATTTTCCCTTAAACCAATTGGTGGTGTTTTCTATTCATTATCAATTCTTTGAATTCCGCGTAATTTGGTATATCTATGAGCTTTGTACTTGATTTCATCACTTTTGTGAAATTGTTTGGACTGATAATTTCCAGATACGCTTGTTGGAAAGTTGGAAAATCAGTGTCGTTATGGAAATATAATGCACTCTTTTTGGTACATAGATATTCCTTAATGAGTTCTTTGGCTAAGGTGTTAGTCATTTCCTTGTATGTGATTTTGATAATCAATTTGTGGAAATAGTGTTGCGTAGTTACTTTATCTTCATCTCACTTGATCAAGTCAATCTGGCGATTGAAATAGTTGATTGGTCGTTCGGTGATGGGGATATGATTTAGATTGTCTTCTTGCGCACTGTATATTGTGGCGCCTGCACTATCAGTGACTTCTCCGAGTAGGTTTTCGTTAACCTTGACTCGGGAAAGAGCATCAGCTACATGGTTTTCTTTGCCATGTAGATATTTGATTTTGAAGTCGAATTCGTTTAATTTGATCTTCCACCTTTGTAGTTTCTTGTTTGGTTCCTTGAGGTTATTTATCCATACTAAAGGCTTATGGTCCCTGAGTATTTCGAATGTTCTTCCGAACAAGTATGATCGGAAATACTTAGTAGCCCAAACAATTGCTAACAATTCTTTCTCTATAGCGGAATAGTTGATCTTATGTTCGTTCAACGTTCGGCTGGCATAGCAGATTGGCTTGTGGTCTTGCGATAAGACTGCACCTATAGCCATGTTACTAGCATCGGTAGTAACAGAAAACATTTTGTTAAAGTCTGGGTACACGAGAATGGGGTCTGAGGTGATGAGTACTTTTAGTCTCTCAAATTGTGACGCCCAGCGCCACCACACAAAGCGCCGGCGCCACATATATTCCATATTGTTCCATTATATAGTCATACATTAGATACTCGTACATTCATACATATAAATAAGATTAGAGTAAGCAAAAAAACCCTGAAGTTCCCTAAAGACCATAAAAAGACAACACGTTCAAATTAAAAAAAAAAAGCTGCGGGCGCGCCAAAGACTAGTGTGGCTAACATTCACCGAACCACGGTCACACTAACAGCAGGGCCGGGACGCGTTATGGCAAAACCAAAACGCGTTAGACCCATATCAGGGCACCAACAGCTGATCCCCGGCAATAAATCGCCAGATCGAATCGGGGCAGTCCAACTCGGAAAGCCTTGGCCTAACAAACCAGAATTTTTACAGCGGATCTGGTGATAAAGTTAATATCTACCTTTCCACTCGTTCTGCTCAACACTTTACCTCTCCTTCCCAGAGTGTGTCCAAACCTCTGAATCCTCTCCAGAGTGTGTCCAAACCTCTAAATCCTCTCCAGAGTGTGTCCAAACCTCTGAATCCTCTCCAGAGTGTGTCCAAACCTCTGAATCCTCTCCAGAGTGTGTCCAAACCTCTGAATCCTCTCCAAGTGTGTCCAAACCTCTGAATCCTCTCCAGAATGTGTCAAAACCTCTGAATCCTCTCCAGAGTGTGTCCAAACCTCTGAATCCTCTCCAGAGTGTGTCCAAACTTCTGAATCCTCTCCAAAGTGTGTCCAAACCTCTGAATCCTCTCCAGAGTGTGTCCAAACCTCTGAATCCTTTCCAGAGTGTGTCCAAAACTCTGAATCCTCTCCAAAGTGTGTCAAAACCACTGAATCCTCTCCAGAGTGTGTCCAAACCTCTGAATCCTCTCCAGAGTGTGTCCAAACCTCCACAGCAATCTTCTCCTCGGAGTTTGTTCAAACCTCCGCATCAATCTTCTCCTCGGAGCGTGTCCAAACCTCCGCATCAATCTTCTCCTCGGAGTGTGTCCAAACCTCCGCATCAATCTTCTCCTCGGAGAGTGTCCAAACCGCCGCATCAATCTTCTCCTCGGAGTGTGTTCAAACCTCCGCATCAATCTTCCCCTCGGAGCGTGTCCAAACCTCCACAGCAATCTTCTCCTCGGAGTGTGTTCAAACGTCCGCACCAATCGTCTCCTCGGAGCGTGTCCAAACCTCGGCATCAATCTTCTCCTCGGAGAGTCTCCAAACCTCCGCATCCATCTTCTCCTCGGAGTGTGTTCAAACCTCCGCATCAATCTTCTCCTCGGAGCGTGTCCAAACCTCCGCATCAATCTTCTCCTCGGAGAGTGTCCAAACCTCCGCATCAATCTTCTCCTCGGAGTGTGTTCAAACCTCCGCATCAATCTTCTCCTCGGAGCGTGTCCAAACCCCCGCATCAATATTCCCCTCGGAGCGTGCTCAAACCTCCGCATCAATCTTCTCCTCGGAGTGTGCTCAAAACCCCGCGGTAATCATCTCCTCGGAGCGTGTTTAAACCTCCGCACCGCTCTTCTCCTCGGAGTGTGTTCAAACCTCCGCCGCCATACTCTCGTCGGAGTGCCATCGAGCTATTCGACCTCCAAACCTACGCAGCACGCCGCAAACAGCCACGTGCGGCCGAGTAGCCAAAACCGAAGGAAGATCCCGAAGGCAGACACGTCCCCACGATCCGACTCTGTACAATTAAGACCAATAAAGAAACTTTTTTAACTTACTACTTGCTTGCTTTATTCTTGAACCGAGATATCCCTTTCAGTTACCACAGCCAGAAACCTAACAAATTTCTGTGAACCCGGCGCGGCGAGCATACCTCGGCCGAAGCAACGTCACAGTGGCGCCCGAGCAGGTTGTGGTAGGGTAAAGTAAAAATATCTTATGGTCAAGATGTCAAGAGTATGGATCAATCAAGCGACAAAAGCAGAGCTGATCAGCTACTGCGAGGAATTTGGATTGGAAAAAAACCGAAGGAGTGGAAATATTGCGGAAACAACTAACACAATTCACGGAAAGGAAGGACCTCAGCAGGGAAATAATGGAGAGACTGGACCAGCTCGGAACAACCCAGACAAGAGGCAGGAGCCAAAAACAATCACCGCGGATAGTAACACAAGCCAAGACCCTCAAGGGGAACCGAAAACGGCAAAAAAGAGAACACTGTTTCCAAAACAGATACGAAAAGGTTCACCAGAAGCGGTGGCCATAATAGAAAAAATAAGGAAGTGGGACCTCACATTCACGGGGAATGGAGAACTACTCGAATTCCTTAGCCGAATGGAGGAATTAACAGAGACATATGGGAACGAGGTAGACCACATAGTATTTGCAATGCCAGTAATACTGGAGAAGAGTGCATTGGATTGGTGGCACACAAAACCCGGCGCCATAACGACATGGGAGGACGTGAAAAGCAAGTTAAAGGAAACCTTCATGTCACCACAATACCATGAGGAACTGATACAACTGGTATCAGAACGAAAACAAGCAGAAACAGAGACCATACGAGAATTCATACAAGACTTACGGAAATTGATGAGGTTCGGGACATATACCAAGAACGAGAAACTAGACATGGCATACCGGAATTGTAGGCTACCGATCAAACTCTATGTAAAAAGAAAAGAATTCCAGACTCTATCGGAATACATTATAACAGCGGAGGAGTTTGAGAAACTGGAGAGAGATGCAGGCCTGTCCAAAACCACGACCAATACTCAGCAGAATAACCAGACACTGGGGCAACGACCACAGTGGAGACTACCAAAATGCCACCGATGTGGACAAAACGGACACGAAAGCCGAACATGCAACAGAGAACCAATACTGTACTGTTGGACATACAACAAACAACGGGTACGAACCATAGACTGCAGGAAGCCACAGGGAAACGGCCAGGGTCTAGAACAAACCCGCGAAACATCCGGGACCCTGAACGAAACCAGCGGGACACAACCCAACTAAAGTACGAGGACAATCAGCTCCTAGGGTGGGCCAGAGTCGGAAAACAAATGATGGAAGTAATCATCGACACAGGCGCCACGAGATGTATGGTCAACGGAAACACTACCAAGAGTCTACGTCGCGAAGGAATAGAAGGAACAGAAAGGAGACTAATACGACTAGCGGATGGCAGCACACGGAGAATAACAAAAAATTTCGAAACAAAAGTAGAACTTGGAGGACGGGAAACCAGTCAATCATTCCTAATCATGACTGGAGTTCCGGACACCCCGATATTAGGGATGGATTTCCTAAGAAACGCGGGAGCAATAATCACATGTGGCGCAGCCACAGTAACGATCAGCGGGGAAGCATACCCGAGCCCATCGGGGGAAAAAGCAGGTTCAACTCAGCCGGAGCCAAGCGACGACGAAATAAAGGATTGGATCTCGAAAGAAGTACAGAAATTCGATACATTAAAAGGAGTAAGTAATATAGCAACACATAGATTATACTTAAAGGATGATAGACCAATTAAGCAATTATTATTACCCAGCACAAATGGAGATTATTAATAGGGAAATTGACGAACTAAACAGACAAGACCTTATAGAACCCTCACGGAGCCCATACAGCGCACCGGTAGTCTTGGTAAAGAAAAAAACAGATCAATGGAGACTCTGTGTGGACTACAGGCTACTGAACGAGAAACCCGAGAAAGACGCGTACCCTATGCCACGAATGGATTTCATTCTAAACCAGCTTAGAGAGGCAAAGTATATAAGTACGCTAGACCTGAAATCAGGATATTGGCAAATCCCAATGGAAAAACAAAGCAGACCATATACCGCATTCACAGTAGAGGTGGAAAAACATCGGTGTTTGGAGACATCGATGTTTTCGATGTTTTAGTGAAAAACATCGATGAAACATCGATGTTTGGAAAGACCCCAAAAAAAATTTTAAAAAATACATACAATACTGCAAAGCATATGATTAATATTATAAAAAATAACAGTTTTATTTCATTTGAGATCAAAATCCATTCAGAACAATATACAAAAAAAAAGGTAATTTTCCCAGATTTTAAAACAAGTCCTGATTCTTGTTTAGAAATAATAACTGGTCCACCACTTCCGGCTTAAGGCGACTCCGACGTTCGGAAATAATTTGCCCAGCCTTGCTGAACATCCTCTCTGACTCGCAGGATGTTGCCGGGACGCAAATATATTTTCGGGCTGCAGCTTTAAATGGCATCATGCCGTCTGTATTCATCTAAAAATGTAACTATGAATTTAAAAGTATTTCAATTGAAATATTAGTATTACCTTCCAATATAAGAGAGGATCAGTTTCCTCAGGCTCGTTAAGGTTTTCCAGATGTTGTCTTAAAGTCATAATGGCATCCGCGCGAGTTGATTTATCTTTAACCTTTACTTTGTTTTGCAGAAAAGAAAATGTTGGATTCGGTGAAGGTTCGGATAGTGTTTGAAGTTCCTGTGGAGTTTTCGACAAGAAATGATCAATTTCCTTTTCCAAAGCAGTAGCTGCTTGATCTGCATTCGTAATCGTTAAAAATCCCTCCTTTTTAAAGCGTGGATCAATTATTGTTGCTATTTGAGCAACAGTTCGTTTTTCTTAGTGAAGAAACCTTGTGTTTAAACGAGTACATAAGAATTTTAAGGCACTTAGAACTTCTACAGAAGCGAGGAGGGTGAAAAATTAGAATAGTTTTTATACCCGTACTCAAAAAAGAGTTAAGGGGTATATTAGATTTGTGGTAAAAGTGGATGTGTGTAACACAGAGAAGGAAAATTTTCCGACCCCATAAAGTATATATATTCTTGATCAGCATCAATAGCCGAGTCGATATAGCCATGTCTGTCTGTCTGTCTGTCCGTCTGTCTGTCTGTCTGTCTGTCTGTCTGTCTGTCTGTCTGTCTCGATGAGCGCCTAGATCTCAGAGACTAAAAGAGCTAGGGCAACCAAATTTGGTTTCCAGACTCATGTGGTATCCCACTGCTACAAGTGTATTTCAAAATTTCGCCCTGCCCCCTTCCGCCCCCACAAAGGACGAAAATCTGTGGCAGACACATTTTTAAAGATACGATAAAACTAAAAACGCAGTATAGTAGAGAATGCCCATCTCTACCAGATTGCCGAATCTGAATCAGATCGGATCATAATTATAGCCAGAATGAAGAAATTAATTTTCAGTTGCTTCCCCTGCCCCCTCCTGCCAACGACCTATCATTTTCCTTCTCGCTCGCACACTCTGCCGCGTTCAGTGCGCGAGCAACCCCTAGTGGAGGAGATGTAGAATCTAAATGGTACGTGTAGAATCTACATGTTAGATGTAGAATATACATAATATATGTGGATGTAGATAACAGATGTAGCAAAAAAATGTAAAATGTAAAATTTTGTTTTTTAATTTTAAAATTCTAAAAAAATCAT